>BQNB010046400.1:19657-43713 GCA_026074375.1 Tanacetum coccineum
GCTGTTTTATATAATTTTTATAAAAGTTATTTTATAAATCCGTTTATTTATCGTATAACTTGTTTTTACAGTAACTTTTTTGTTATTTATCCGTTTTTCAAGTTTCTTAGCTTTTTGGAATCGTCATGAGACGTATTATTTTTATATAATGTCAAATCCACTGTTTGAAATTCGAAATATAAACAGCCCCTTAAGAATCCATACTTATACTTTTATTTAAAGCTTATTTTATGTACTTTCACTTTTGTAACTTACCACAAGTCTCATATGTCATAAGTATTATATGTGATACATATAATATAGTCCATTAGTTCATCCTTTGACCAAATGTCCAAGGTAACAAGATTAACAAGTCCATAATAATACTTGAAAACCATAACTTCATTAAGTAAACCCTAATTTACTAGTTTATCCATAATCATTTTTATACATAAACCAAGTGTGTACAAGTCTTACAACCATTTTGTAAACTCAATATACCATCCATATAACATGTGTACAAGTTCATAAATCATGTTTACAAGAGAAATCCACTTTTGCAAGTTAAACATATCCTAAATGGTGATTTCACTACATAGCACATAATATACACATAAACTCATAAAATGAAAGTATAAAGGTTTATAGAAGACCTTATGATGAATGATGATGATGAGAAATAAGTTCTAAACCCTTGTTTAGACACAAAACGAAAGCTTGCAAATGTGAAACCCTAGATTAGGTTATGAAAACCCTAATCTTACTTTTCTTGATTATTACTTGTAAATGGTTAACCAAGGTTTGCAAACACCTTAGTATATCTTAGGAATGATATGTAATGGCTTGTATAGGTTGTAGAAAAATTTGTATGGTTTGTGTATGAGGATGGTTTTGAGTCGTGGGGTTTTAAGGAGGAAAAGGGAGTATTTGTAGCTTTTTCACCAAATGTTTTGTGTTATCTCTTGATATGTATGCATATATATGATCATAGATAGTCAAAGAAGTCCAAGAATTTCAAACGGGGAGTGTTTTGGGTCGTTGGGGGCAAGAAGAGGGAAACAAGGAAGACTAGTTGGTCTTTAATGCTTATGTTTCTTTGTTACTAAATAGTTAGGATCGTCCCATGATTTTAAGGGTTTGTGTTTTCTCACTAGATATTTGTTGGTAATATCTTTGGAGTAAAATTTGGGTATTGGGTACAATCGTGGGTATTTGTTGAAGCGTAGAATTATTTTTGTGGTTTCGGGAATGCCTAAACGCAATTTATCGCGAAACGTATACACTTTACGTATCCGATAAAAATAAAATGAACAAAGACTATAATTATTCTCAAAATAATTATTTAATACTTGATTGATGTAAACGCTTAATTGTTTGATGCCCGTTTACATTGAACGCTAATTTTTAGCCTACGCGATTTAGCTTAACATTTACGATTTAAAACAAACGCGTACAATATAAATGATGAATAGTAGATTTATCGTCGTCGTCAATGACATGAAAACACAGGGTGTTATATTTGATACCGATTATAAAATCAAGAAATCTCTTGATGAACCTCCTACGGATCTTGAACTCAAACCTCTTCCTTGTCATTTAGAATATGCATTCTTGGAAGAACCCTCTTTTCTTCCTATGATCACTTCATCTCAGCTTTCTGAACAAAACAAAAATAAGCTCATATTTGTTCTTAAAAGACACAAGCAAGCTTTTGCTTGGCAAACAACAAATATTCATGGTATCTGTCCGTCTTTCTGTAAAGATAAAATTCAACTTCTAGAAGACAAAAACCCAGTTGTTCAAAAACAAAGAAGATTAAATCCAAATATGCAAGAAGTAGTTAAAAAGAGATAGTTAAACTCATCGATACATGTATTATATATCCAATCGCTGATAGCCTTTGGGTTAGTCCCATCTACTGTGTACCAAAGGTGGTATCACAGTAGTCATAATTGAAAAAAATGAAGCTGTCCCAACAAGAACCGTTACGGATTGGCGAGTTTGTATCGACTATCGTAAACTTAACGAAGCATATGCGAAAGATCACTTTTCGTTGCCAATCATGGATCAAATGCTAGAATGACTCACAAGAAATAAATAATTCTATTTCCTCGATAAGTTTTTTGGTTATTTTCAAATACCAATCGATCCTACGGATAAAGAAAAAACAACATTCACTTGCCCTTTTGGAACATACGCTTATAGGCGAATGCCTTTTGGCCTATGCAATGCCCCCGCTACTTTCTAAAGGTGCATGTTAGCAATCTTTCACCACATGATCGAAGAACTTATAGAAGTATTCATTGACGATTTCTCCATATTTGGAAACTCTTTTGATAATTATCTTCATAATCTTGATAAAATGCTCAAACGTTGTAAAGATGCAAGTCTTGTCCTTAATTGGGAAAAATGTCACCTTATGGTTAAAGAAGAAATTGTTGTTGGACACAAAGTGTCCGGAGCAGGCCTTGAGGTTGACAAAGCAAAAATAGACGTAATCTTTAAACTTCCACCCCCCACTAATGTTAAAGGAATTAGAAGTTTTTTGGGACATGCCGGATTCTATCAACATTTCATAAAATACTTCACTAAAACTGCCCGTCCTTTAACTAAATTACTTGAAAACGATACTCAATTTAAATTCGATGATGAATGTCACAAAGCATTCAATTCATTAAAAGAAAAACTCACATGCACTCCGGTCATCATAAGCCCGAATTGGAATCTTCCATTCGAACTAATGTGCGATGCGAGCGAATTCGCAGTTGGAGCAGTCTTAGGACAAAAAGATGGAAAACACTTTCACCCCATCTATTTTGCAAGTAAAACTCTTAATGCAGCTCAGCAAAATTATATAGTTACCCAAAAGAACTAATTGCTGTAGTATTTGCATGCGATAAATTTCGACCCTATCTGGTGTTATCCAAAACTATCGTTTACACTGATCACCCAGCTCTTAGGCACCTCTTCAAAAAATCAAGATGCAAAACCACGTCTCATAAGTTGGATATTGCGATTGCAAGAATTTGATATAGAAATAAAAGAAAAAAAGGCACTGAAAATGTAGCCACCAATCACTTATCACGACTTGAAAATGATGAAACAAGTGATGACGATGAAATCGACGATAACTTTCCTAGCGAACCTCTTATGGAAATTAGTGCCAAAGAAATACCATGATTCACAGACTTTACAAACTATTTGGTAGGAGACATAATTCCTAAAGGAATGACGTACCAATAGAAAAATAAATTCTTCTCTGACCTAAAAAGCTACTTTTGGGAAGAACCACATCTTTTTAAAGTATGTTCAGATAGTATGATTAGAGTTGTGTCTCAAGACTAGAAACTCGTACTATCTTAGATCAATGTCACCACGGACCCACTGGTGGACATTATGGACCAACCACTACAGCTAAAAAAATCTTAGATTCTAAATTTTACTGGCCGACAATCATAAAAGAAGCTCATACTCTAGTTCTCCTTTGCGACACATGTTAAAAAACTGGAAATATATCCAAAAGAGATGAAATGCCGTTAAATCGCATACAAGTATGCGAAGTTTTTGACATCTGGGGTATAGACTTTATGTGAGCCTTCCCAAAATCATACAAATTCGAATATATCTTAGTCGTCGTAGATTATGTATCTTAATAGGCCGAAGCTCAAGCTCTTCCAACTAATGATGCCCGAGTTGTTTTCACATTTCTTAAAAAATTATTTTGCCGTTTCAAAATGCCAAAAGCTCTCATATGCAACAAAGGAACTCACTTTTGTAATAAAATTATGGAAAAAATGAAACGATACGGTGTAACTCACCGATTCTTTACATCTTATCACCCTCAAACGAGCGGTCAATTTCAAAATACAAACAGAACCCTTAAAAGAACATGAAAAAAAGTAAAATACAATCCCATTGTTTGGTCAAGAAAACTTGATGATGCTCTGTGGGCGCCTTCAGAACCGTTTACAAAACACCAATCGGAACCACACCTTATAAACTCTTATATGGAAAAAACTGACATTTTCCATTTGAAATTGAACACCGTGCATACTGGGCACTTAAAAACTGTAATCCTGATCTCATCGCGGCTGGTGAGAAAAGAATGTTTCAATTACATGAATTAGACGAACTACGCCATCAAGCGTATAAAAACTCTCGTCTATACAAAGAAAGAACCAAAGTCTGGCACGACAGAAAATTAAAAATGAGAAAAGACTTAAAAAGGAAATAAAGTATTGTTATTCCACTCAAAATACAAATTCAAACAACCTAAGCTCACATCTAGATGGCTTAGACCATATATTGTGAAACATCAATATCCATCCGGATATGTTGAAATCTATGGAAAAAACTTTATTGTTAATGGCCATAAACTGAAGCTGTATCATGAAGAAGACCAATATAATGACCAAAGAGAAGAACTCACACCCTTCTATCCAAAAGAATGAACCACGAAGCATGAGTCTAGCTAATGACTCTGAAAAATTAAGCTTTTTTCAGGAGGCAACCCGTGCTTTATATCTTTTCAGCTTAAGTGTGGAGGAGACCCATGTATATATATTAAAAAAAAATCAAAAACACCAAAAATGTTTTCTTTTTGTGTGTTTTGTTGATTTCTCATTTCAGGCATACAAGTACAAAAGAAATGATGGCGAAAAATTAATGTTCTCTCGCAACTACATTATCTCATGCCCCGAAAAGTTCTCGTTTTCCCTTAATTTTCCCTATTTTCTATTTTTATCAGTTTTTACATTGAGGGCAATGTTCAACTTAAGTGTGAAGTGAGAGTCAAATAGGATAAATTAGATATATCAATTTCTTCCATGTTTGCCCTGTAATCTGGCCACGTTTTAACTGATATTTTATGAAAAAATAATATATAGTTTTCTTTCAAAGTAAAAGAATGTATAACACTTAGTAAGGCAAAATTCACTCGGATTAACATTATAACTAGCACAAAATACTCCACTAAATTGTAAGGTATATTCTAGCCATTGATGCATATATTTTGCATATTTTATGAGAGTGCCAATAATTTAGTAGCTCTAGAACTTGTGCTTAATTATCATTTACTAGACCGCAGTAAGGTTAATTTATATACAATTTCGCATGATAAGAGGTAAAATAAATCACCATGTAATCCTGCTATCTGCAGCACTCGCTTTTAGTGCTAAAATCTCCCAAGTATACAATATGCTCAAATGTCCAAGTTCTGTGTCAGCCTTAGTTATTGTTACTGTTGTCGTTTGGTAAAAAAAAGAGAAAAAGAGAAAAAGTTAAAGTTAAAGGCTTTGGTTTGGCACATGATATTATTTTTCCCATGTTCACCCACATCATATTCTCGCATTTTGCCTCTTTGATATTTTGTCTAGGTGCTCACGCCGCAACGGTCATGTTTATATGTCTTGTACAAGCATATGGTAGCTATCTAGATTATGTCTGTGCAAATTGAGAGATCTCACAAATACAAACCCTATATGAGTGACTTGTGTTAATAAATAAATATATCCCTTATGTGAGGTGCTTATGTTATATGTCTAAGCCTAAAATGTTATTAACCAAATAAACACTTGTTAAAATATAAAATGATTTTCTCCACGTCCACGATAAATGATCCTTGTTTTCTCGCTTTGGTTGCTTGAGGGAAAGCAATAGCTAAGTGTGGAGGGATTTGATAATGCCTTAATTATACATATTTTAGGTGGCGTTATTATGTATATTATTATCATTTCTTGTTAACGTTCGATACTTAATAGCATGAAATATGTGCAGGTTCACTTGAAGATGAGTTAGAGCATAAAATGTACAAGATACAAGTGTTTATGCTATATGGAATTCAAGTTACACAAAGATAAAGAATAAATCCCAAAATACTAAAGAAGTACACCGCACATATTCTTGTGTGCGCCGTACTTATCCTTGAAACAAATAAATCAGTAATTACAAGAAGTGCGCCAGTTTTTCCTAAATGTGCGCTGGACTTCTCTATAGCATTAATGAAACTCCACCGCCAAACAGTAAAGTACGCCGCATTTATATATTTGTGCACCGCACTTAGACCCTCGCACAAACTATAAATAGAGGAGAACTCAAAGCCATTTCACACACACTTCTACAATTCAATCTACTATGAAAAGCCACAAAATTCCAAGAGAATACCAAGAAGAAACGGTTATAGTTATAGTTATATTGAATAAAAAGGTTATATATAGTTTTGGTTATTGTAATCGGGTTAACTATTCGTGATCTAGCCGAAACTTGTATGTCTCTTATTACTCTCTCTATATTTCTGTTATTATGAACTCGGTAGCTATGAGGGGCTAAACCTCTTTTGACTACTTGGATGTGTTAATATAATAGAGAAGTGTTTGGTATTATTATGATCTTTTCAAATCTTATGTTTATATTGAAATCCTATGCATAATGGTATAGGTCAAAAGACCCATTGTGTACTATACGATTTTAAAGATTTATCTACGGTCTTTATTATTTGGTTGAAGAAATCTGCTTATGTTAATTGATAAACAAAATAGATTTTATATAATAGTGACTTGGTTACTTGAGTGACATATTTGATTAACTCAACTAAATAAAGTCTTGAGTTAAAACGGTTAATTTGTAGAGACGCTCTTTTGATAAAAAAAGGTAATAAGACAGATCAAGCTTATTAGGTCTATTATAGATTAAAGGATGAGGTGGAGGAACTGCACTATACCCCAAACCTTTTTTACTTTTATCAGTTATCTGACTTCCTAACAATTGATCTAAGTCTTTTGAGGCCTTATCAAATTTCTCAATTTTAAATTCAATGCCATGTTTTTCTTGCTTAACTTTTTCACACTCACTTTTAAGCATATTTATTTCATAGTCTTTACAAGCTGCTTCTCATTTAAGTACTGCAACTTCTTCATTAAAAAGAACCTCATTATTCCTATATGTGATAAGTTGTTCTTCTACTGTTGCTAAACCTCTTTTATAAGTAGCTGCTATAAACTCAGTTTGATTAAGTTTAACAATCAAATCATCACACCGTTTCTTAAGAGTTTCATGGTTTTTCAGAAGTTTTTGAACAAGTTTTTACCTTAGAGTCTGAAAGAGCCATAGGAGCCATCTCTTTCTTGTGAGTACAGGATTCTTCTTGATAGTTTTTTCTAGATCAAAGTTTCAGAACACAAGCTCTGATACCACTTGTTGATCCCCTTTCTTGATCGATTCCTTAGCTTGTAAGGGTTAAGTTACTTTGGATAAATACAAAACAATTTATAGTTGAAACTTTGTGAATACCAAAGAGTATGCAGAATCTACTCTTTAGTACTTAGAAGAATATATGTGAATATCAATAAAACAGTAAACTTGTATAAACAATGATATCATTGAAAAGCTCCAATATTATTAATCTTAATAATACGAGTACTCTGTGTAGTACTAGGGTTTACAACTTTAAAGCTATGAACTATATAGAATGAGATGTCTATGTGAATGAATTATGTATAGATCTGCTTTTCTCTATGCCCTAGGACCTCCATTTATACACCAAGGAGTCCTAGTAGGCTTACAATACTTTTATAAGTATTTAGTCAAATATATTGAATACAATGACTAAGTATTTAATATTTTCCTAAACATGTAGTCAAATGTATTAAATACTTTCTCATAAATCTTCTTAATCAGCATATAATCTCTTCAATCAGCATTAACTTCAGTTGAAATCTTCTAATCAGCCTATAATCTCTTCAATTAGCATTAACAATATTCATTAGCAGCATTAACTTTGGTTTAGCAGCATCAATATTACTCTAACAGTAGTAACTAACACTAGCAGTAGTAACTTTTATGCTAGCAGTACTAACTAATAATATTTTCTTCAGTCTTCACTAGCAGTCTTAAGTCCTTCAGCAGTATTAAGTTAGTACAGGCAGTACTAACTTTGCTCTAGCAGTACTAAGTTTACTCTAGCAGTACTAAGTAATTAGTACTGGCAGTTTCCAACACTTAGCATATTTCCATGTATCCTAAGCAGTACAAAATTATGCTTGGCAGTACAAAGTATGGAGACTTTAATTCCCAATAAGGTTTTTTGTAAATTAAGAATAGAACTGAAGATCATAATTAACACGAGTGCTACTGAATTATACGAAGCTATCCGAGTCGTCATATTTCCTTATCTTTGAATTTACTCATCATTCTCTTATTTGCAAAAGTTATTATAATTTGTCTAAAATCTTGTGATTATACGAACATAAACAAATCAGTGTGGATTGACCTAGTCTTACCTAAAATATTATACTACATATGTAGGTTATACTTTACCCATGTGTTGGTTTAAAATCAGTGAAATCAGTATTATAAATTTAAAGCTTTTACCACACATCAGTTTTTACATTTTGTGATTATCAAAACGTAGAGAAGTTGAAATATATAAATAACATTTTTAGACATTATTTGTATTAACAGATAGTAATCTACTGTTACTACCAAGTGGTCAAAAGCGCTCCTCTATGGTTCTCATACGTCTCTCGAGTGCTGCCTCCCTGGCCTCATTCTCGTCTAGGCGGGACTCTAGGCTAGAGATTTAAACTCGTGCCAACACTAAAGCGTCTAGTGTGGCATCCGTATCCTGCTGAGCAGCCTTTATACTTGGATTGAATCCATCAATCTGCTGCTGCATGGAATCTAATTTGGTCAACATAATCTCCTCTATCTGTCTTGAAGTGCATGAATCTCACTCTCATAACGAGCCATCCTCGCTACAAGCAGTGGAACAATGTGCAGCAACGGATGTCCAGTGATCGAGTGAGTATATGTTGCCATCAAACTCTCTCGAGCCTCGAGTTACGAGGTAGACCCTCCTCGACACCCCAAGCATGGAGCATGAGCTCTACCTACTCCTAACGACGAGCAAATAACCTCCTACGAGGTACCACAGCCTCAGTCATAGACTCAACGATGTTAACCGAATGTAGTGATGTCATCCGATACCTCTTGCGAGGTGTTAGGATACAAGCTTCAGCCATAGCCTCAGTAATAGTATATCAGGGTGGTGATGATAGTGATGATGGTGATGGTGGTGGTGAAGGTGATGGTGTTGGTGAAGGTGAGCAGGTCCTCTTACAAGGTGGTGCAACAATCGGCTCGTCAATGATCGCCTCAATGGAAGGTAAGAGGGTATATGGTGCCCGCACCGTCTTCCTCGGTGTGAACATGAAACAAACCTCATTAGAGTGGAGTCTAAATGGGTGGTACGAGGGAGTCTATCATGGTTGGATAATAGAAGTATGTACGGTAGGTGCAGCCTGAGTGGGTGGTGTAGGTGGGACCTGAGCCAGTCAGTGTTGTAAAAATCGGTTTAGAAGGCTGATTAATCGGTGCCTAGGTGCTAGGCGGGGATTAACCACCTTTATTTTCACTAATCTACCTTATTAATCGGTTTGGTCAAAAATAGTCAAAGTACCGATTAGTCGGATAAAAATTGGCCAAATCGGGCATAATCGGCCAAATCGAACAAAAAATAGCTAAATTGGCCAACTCGGTTACGGATAGAAATCGGTCAAATTAGGAATAAATGGGCAAAATCAAACAAAAATTGGCTAAACTGGAATATATTTTCAAAATTTTATAATTTTATATATAAAAAGTCAAATCCGGTAGGTGTCCATCCCAATACACCTAGAGTTTCCTCAAATGGAATGCGTCTGTTTGATATTGTAATCCGTTGTTACATACTAAGACGGGTGTCGTCAACCTTAATAGATCTACTCAAAACATTCGTGCTTATACAAAATAATTAACAGTTCATGACAGTGGGGCCACACAGTGGGATAACGGTAACTTAGGCTAATCCGTAAAAGTTTGAAGTACTTGTGTCCATAAGTAAAATCAAGCAATGTATTCTCACCCTAAGTATTTTAATACAAGTAAAAGTGGGGCTATGAAACTCATCTTAAGAAAATAGGTGATGCGGTAGTAGTACGAGTACGAACAAGTCAAAATATCCTAACCGCGACCTAATTTAATAATAAGGCGCTATATGTTTACAATATGAAGTGAAATTGTTAGCCTTAATTCTATTAAGTCAAATAAGAATGTTATCGGTCGTCTCAGTTATTATTAGGTCTTGTATTATAATAGGCTAATCGGGATAAATGGGCTTGGACTTTAAGCAAGCGTCGTCCATGCAACGGGCCAAAGCCCAACACAAGCCAAGCCCGACCCATCTACATAGCCCATACGCCATTAGATTGGTTAAGGGTATAAATATACCCTCTCTACACATAGAGAGGGTGTTGGTTATTTATGTGTGTGTTTTCATATGTGTAAAAGATCCACCAAACTCTCTCTTAATATAATATTCTTCTATTTCCTTTCTTTCTTTCTCTTGTGGTTCGAAGCTTATTTAAGCTTAGTTGGTGTGCTTATAGCTTATTGGTATAGCTTATGTGTTGTGATATTGATTAGTTATTGGGATAACATGTGGTATCATACGCCAAGGGGTTTTTGGTGATTTTTTTCTTGTTTTTCTTTGTTTTTCACTTGGTTCGAACCACACAAAAAGAGGGTTTCATTTATGTGTGTTCAAAAACCATAAAGATTGCAACTTTCTTGTTTTTTTACCTTCATATAGGCTAGAAGTACAAGTAGATCCTTGGAAAAATGTTAAAATCTTGATCTTTTATGTTTTTTTTTTCGAAAAGGGATTTGTACTAAGAATCTTGATTTTAAACTTTTTGTCTTAAAAACCAGAAAGTTTGTGTTTTTAGGATTCTACTTGTCTTAGATAGGTAAGAAGTACAAAAAAATTAGGTAAAAACGTCAAAAAGTGAGTCTTTTAGTGTTTTTTATTTTGAAGTTCGAACTTGTTTTGGGCGATTTATACGTCTAGGCGAGTTATACACATCAATTGGGCGATTTATACGTATTAACTAGGCGAGTTATACGAGGCGAGTTATAAGCATCAATTGGGCGATTTATACGTATTAACTAGGCGAGTTATACGAGGCGAGTTATACGCATCAATTAGGCGATTTATACATATTAACTAGGCGAGTTATACGAGGTGAGTTATACGTATTTGTCTGGGAGAATTATACGCTTTTTCCTGGGTGAATTATACACTTTGCTTGGGAGAATTATACACTTTGCTTGGGTGAATTATACACTTTGCTTAGGTGAATTATACACTTTGCTTGGGTGAATTATACACTTTGCCTAGGAGAATTATACACTTTGCTTAGGAGAATTATACACTTTGCTTGGGTGAATTATACACTTTGCTTGGGTGAATTATACACTTTGCCTGGGTGAATTATACACTTTGCCTGGGAGTATTTTAAACTTTGCTTGGGAGAATTATACACTTTACTTGGGTGAATTATACACTTTGCTTGGAAGAATTATACACTTCTCTTGGGTGATTTATATCATTTCCATTAGGTGAATTATACAGTTTTTCTTTGATTTGTAAAATCCTACAAAATATTAACTTATTTTCCTGGTTTTATCAAGAATTATAAAATCCCGTGTATTCCTAAGACTTAACCACTTCATAAAAACTTAAGATCCGATATCCTTTCACAACAACATCAAAATGTCAAATACCAATACAAATTTGCAAACTCAAACATCAAGTGTTCTTTACAATGACACAGATTCTTTGTGTTCAACTTCTAAAGTTCAAGAGAAGACACAACTTTCAAGAAGTAGATGCATTAACAGTCTTAAAAAAGTCAAGTCACAATTCAAGTTTCTCTCAGAAAGTTTACAAATTTTTGGTGCCATGCCTATCTTCAAGAGAACTTTCTCTCAAGACTTGGATTTACTAGAACAACATCTTACTAAAGATATACTTTCTCAGACTGATTGCAAGACTACTTTGACAAAACTCATAACAAAGTTTGAAAATGCTTTTAATTCAGAATTAAAAGAGCGTATGCAGAATTATACAAGATTTAATGCTCAATCCGTCTAAGATGCAATGATCTGTAACATGGATTCCATTGGGAAATACATGCTTAATATAATTCTTCATCAACAACGGACTCCGCAATTATTGAAACAAAAGAAGTTGATGCAGACACAAGAAGATCATTCAAATCCAATTCAAGCATTGAATGTTGATTCATTGAAAGTTAATTTAGTTGTCATACAAAACACTTATTCTGAGAAAGAATATAGTAATTCAGAGACTGCATCCATTAAATCAGAAAAGGAAAGCAGCTTGGATTCTGCAATAAAAGATGTACATGCAATCAAATACAAGATGTCAAAAGCAAAATAAAGATGCATGGTATATTTTTGATCACTTCATTTACACCTTCAAGTTCTTTCTAAAGAAGACTTAAAATGCACTCGTATCGAACATGGATTCAAACGGGCATTCATGTCACTCTTTGGTCAAGATAATGATACTTTCACGAGTAAGATGTTCCTCAACGTAGATCAACTACAAAAGCAACTTGACAAAGATGATTTTCAAGAAGATGGATCCATGGCAGCCTTTTGGGTGATCAACAGACAGTTTCAGAAGTTCATCGATTTGAAGTTTACTTTGGATTATGACAGTTAAATGTGGGACAAGTACTTTGCTGAATACACTAGAACCAAAGTTAAACAGTTCAGAGAAACATTACTTCAACACATGATTAATGTTAAGAAGTCCGTTGCTAAAAGAACACGTCATCAAAGATAGTATGATAGAAGGGTGAATAAAAGATAGTATCAAAGATAGTCCATTGCTAAAAGAACACATCATCAAAGATAGTTGCTAAAAGAACACGTCGTCGTAAGACTTCTACACGAAGTTTTACAACTCCCTAGGTAGAGCACCTAATCGTTGTAGTAGTAGTATAGGCATGGCTCAGAGGTTGTTATCGTTCACTTGGGGAATAGGTTGGGAAGGCTAGACCTCGTGATTAACAACATGGAAAGTATATACTAGCACCTCACATAAGTATTTGGGGATTCTCTCTTTTACTCGATTGTATAATAAAGTATAACATATAGGGGAAACGGAAAATCAACACTCATTACCTGTCATAGCATATAAATTAACATAAGCTTGGTAAAGGATCAAATCTCCACCGCTAGATGCAAGTATTATTCATTACTATCTAAGAGGTCTTTTAAAGGGTTGTGGGTGTAGGTGTAAAGATAACATATAATAGAAACGGAAATGGATGAGATACATTTGGGTGGCTTTAGGTGAATTTGGAGTGGAAGGGTTAGCCAATTATTTACACGAATATACTTTGGTATGGTTACTAAGCCAAGACTCAGACGAATATATACAGACTCTACACAACTCTTCATCAATCTCTTTTTTTAATAACATAAAACATCACTTGGGGTTTATAACACGTACCCCTACACTTGAGCTTTTACATGCTCGATATTTACAATCTAACTAATGACCCGTATTGAGGTGGATCAAAATAAGATAGTGATCATTTGACAAACATATGGGGGTATTGACTTAACTCTTTGATAACACCTAGATTTGGTATGTTTTAGGATACGTTATCTTGGTTTTATATGTGCTAATTGGTGAAATAATACTGCTTTTACCCCTGTT
The DNA here is from genome assembly GCA_026074375.1 of Tanacetum coccineum. Taxonomy (NCBI): domain Eukaryota; kingdom Viridiplantae; phylum Streptophyta; class Magnoliopsida; order Asterales; family Asteraceae; genus Tanacetum; species Tanacetum coccineum. The sequence continues at coordinate 33,207 of BQNB010046400.1, forward strand.
ATTGTGCAAAATGAGTTTCTTGTGTTACAACTAGCCGAAAGATACGAAGTGAAGAAAAGAAGCTAAGAAATGAGTGCTAATTCGATATTTGATTTGAAGACCCATATGGAATAGTAAAATATGCACTTTGGGTCATAAACATGTGGTGTGGATTGGCCCGAGGGACAAAAAGTTGATCAGAAGATGCTAGACGAGGAAAAGTAAAGATCGCACTTTGCGACGAGTACTCTGCCGCCCGACAGGAGGCTTTACCGCCCGGCAGAGAACGCGATTGGATTGCCGCCCGGCAGGAGGATTTGTCGCCCGGCAGGACCCCGATGTCAGTTACATTTTTACAATTATGAGAGTATTAACGAACCATAATGCTTGGAAACCGATCATATACTTATAATATTAAATGAGGGGACTTCCATTTACTTCTTATGTCAGTTTGGAGAGCATTATATATACTTGTGGTGATCTTAACATAAAAAAAGAGCACAAAACCACTTAACCCTCATTTAGGTTAAGTTTCCACCACCTTAATTCACCCAAAAGCTGTAGAAATATCTCTGCAAATCCTGGAGAGTGTGAGGACGAATTTGAAGGAAGAAGCACCACTCTTAGAGTTACGTTGATTGCGGTGATTGGAGGCCTTGGTGAGCTACATCACCAAACCTTTAGGAATCTTTGTAGGTATTAATTTTTACAAATATTTTTAAGATGTGTCATAATTTATCATTTGAATGTTGGATTTGTGAAACAAATTTATATATGGAGTAGTCAAATAATACTTATGCGTGGAATGAAATGAATTTGGTAAAATGTTTGATTGTGTATGAATGATGATTTTTGTAATCATGTGGTTTATTTATGTCTTGAGTTTTTCTCTATGATTTGTGGTAGAATACCTACGGAATCATAGGTCGAAAGGGATTCCGTGGCGTAGGCTATTCTCTATTAGTAGTGACAAACTAAAAAGGGGTTTTGGTAATTGACATCTACCATTTTCACATAATCAAAAAGATGAACAAAAGGGCTTGAATTCAAGTATAGGTCGAAAGGACTTGTTGAATCACTTAGGAACATTATTTATCTAGCAAACACACTTAATTGGCTTGGGGTTGATGATGTTCATAGGTCGAAAGGGTTCGTCATTAGTTTCATGCATAAATATGATTTTGTGAAGTACACCACGGAGTCAAGTCATATATAAATTGGTTTTGTGAATCATATATACTTGTTTAACCAACATAATCAAACATGGATATCAATGACATGGATTTCTCGCATAAGTATAATCTTAAAAATGAAATGAATTTGCTTAAGTAATTACCTTGATTTTGTGACGCCAATGGCCGTGACAAGCTTAGTGTCTTTCTTGCTACCTAGTATTGGTTTAGACCAAGTCCCGTGTTACGAACTTGACTTACCCGACTTTACTACGATTGAACGAGTATACTTGCTCATATGTTTCTATGGTAATTTCATTAGTCTCGATTATAAATGTAAAACTTGCACCCGACCAACGTCAACGAGTTTTTGGCGCCGTTGCCGGGGACTTGTATTTTATTCCTATTTTAATCATTACAAAAGGTAGCAGAAATGTTTAGTTAAAAATTAGATGGTAAATAAGTAGCCATAAATAAAAAAATTTCTTTCAGAAGGTTGCCTGCCGGGCGGCACACCACCTGATATATAAAAAAAAGAAATAAAGTAGAAAAAACGAGCACCCTGTCGGGCGGCTAAGGCACCCAGCCAGGCGGCTCGGGCAATTCTGTTTAATTTTTTTTGTTTTGTTCTATATGTTTGCTTGGTTAATTTCGTGTCTCTTTCTAAATGTTTATGAAGTAGTAATTGAATTTATGATTTCGTGTTTAGTTTACTAGTGCTTTAGTAAAATTAATTAATAAATAATAAGAAAAATATATATAAAAAAAATTCGAGCACCCTGCCGGGCGGCAGACGAGCTGTGCCGGGGGCCAGGGAGTGTTCTGTGTAAAAAAATTCAAGTTTTAAAAATATGAAGCATAAGGATGCACGGGTCAGTTCTAAAATGGTAAACGGGTTAAACTACTATGAAAAATGAGTTTGAATGATTAATTGTTATTACTAACCCATTGCTAATGAGTTGGATAACGCGTGTTGTCTTTAATAGTTATTTAAGCTTTCGGAATGGATACTTTGAGCGTGGTTTCGGAATACTTGAAGGATCTTAATGAATGTATGGATGATGGTGATTCAAAAGTTGCTAAGGAAGCAAAATTGTTTGATGCTTTGGAGCATAAGAGTGTTGTGATAGGGGTGGATAATCAAAAAGTTACAATCTTTACCAAGGCACCACTTCGAGCCTTTGGTGAACCATTCATGAGGTACTCTATACCATGCAAATTTAATGGGCGAGGAGGTTAGGATGTAGAGCTAGAACCTTGCAGATTCAGAAAATTACGTTACAGAAGAAGTGTTAGGAAACATAGGTTTTGTGCGTGTCAATTTTTGCGACTATGGTAGAAAGATGGTGAATGATGTCAACGTGGAAATCCATGGGGTCAAGTTCAAGGCTAATTTTGTTGTTTTAGATTATGTTAATGAGGGAGAACCTTCTATCATGTTTGGAAGGGACTTTTTGGTGACAACTAAAAGCCAAGTTGATTTCGGATTAGGAGAGATAAGGATGAATCTTACTAAGTTTAAAGAGAGTATTGAAGTGATTGATCTTATGGAGGAAGAGGTAGAGCATCGTTTGTTTAAAGTATACTTTGGTAAACTAGAGGTTGATGATAAGCAGTTTGATTATAAGGATTATTGGACTAGAGTTGGTAAGCCAACATTGACTAACCACAAGGAAGTGTTTGTGAAAGAACCACTGATGCGGATTGTGCACAAAGTTATTGTGGGTCTTTGGTGCATAGGGTAGCTAGTAGGGAAAGATGCCAAAAGCGAGATTTGTGGATGATGAGCTCTTTAGAGGAGTCGTGTGGAGTGAATTTAGCTTTGATCATTGCAGATCATTTGTATAAACACGCCCATGTAAACTATGGAGAATAGTGTCATTTGTACAGGACATTATGTGACTAAAATTGCTTGTTTTCTTGGCTATTGTATGGATGATGAGATCAAGAAGTGTTCAGAGCCGATTGACTGTGAGTATTGGACATCGAAGATGTTGGCGGATGAGTTGGATGAGGAGAATACATGCTTGAAGACAAGAAACTAGAATACCAAACCAAGCTACAGAAGGAAGCAGTGGGCCGAGGGAAGAGCATGGAGGTTTGAACACGTGTTTGGAGATTGGAAGCAATTTTGGAGGAAATTTAAGCGAGGGAATGTTTGGAGAGATTCTATGATGATTCGGAATAATTATATGCTCGAACATTCCATGCCCATTCTCCATCATTTGGCGGACCAAGGTAACTTTGCATACCCAAATTATGAACCACCAAATGTTCCACCATACCCGTATCCATATATACCATATCCTTACCCTTAAACACATTACCCTAACCCGAGTAATCAAAGCAAACAAGGAGGAAGCTATGGTATGGGTGGATATGATTACTTTACAAGTGCCATGCCATATTTTGGAGGTATTTCTTTGGGTTATGGCAGTTGGAGGTTCATTAGAGTGGCCGGAGATTTAATAATGAGTATGATGAGTGATGCATAGAATGTTTAAAAACTTGAGTTTAAATTCAGTTGGATACGTTAATTCGCTACCGTAGGAATTAAACTTATGTGTTTAAACTATGTTTATGGATTGTCATTTTTGGATGTTTTTTATATCTTTGTTATTTTGGGAAATGCGGTATATTTGCAGTATTTGCAGGTTTGACATGTGTTGACATACATGGTGGTTTATCATACCCGAGTTCGGAAGGAACTTGATTCGCATACTCGAAACCACATATGAGGATTGTGTCGAAAATCGGGTAGTATCGATTGTCCTAACTTTTCCTATTTCCTTTACTTTGAAGTTCGTTTACTTACATTGAGGACAATGCAAAACTTAAGTGTGGGGGAGGGAAAGTAATTAGGAAAAGATCCGATTTTTAAAATTTTGTTCTGCAACACATGCCCAAAATGAGATGAAGGTAATTTAAATGATAAAGGTAATAGTAAACCATTTTGAATAAAAAATATATATTATGCTATAATAACTAGTGGTTAAGTCTGGAAATTACTAGTTACCAACTATGTAGTAGTCGATCAGAGGTTGATCGAAGAAAAAAAGTGAATAAATAGCCAATGAAGCTATAAATTATGAAGACGAAGGAAGAAGAAGTTAAATGTTGGAGTATCGATTAGCCAATGTGCTAAGACGTGATACTGGTAGTTCATCAGAGAGTTAGGAAATAACTTACTTGGTAACTAGGAGTTTGTAAATTTAACCAGCTTTAGTTACAAACAAAAAGTAAATAAAAATCCATTTGATAAATTACTTGGTTCTCACGTTGTCTTTCGAAGTTGTTGCGATACTAATTTTGAAGTAACTTTTTGATTTTAAAGAATGAACCTGCTCGAGGGCGAGCATAACTTAAGTGTGGGGGAATTTGATAACGCCTAGATTTGGTATGTTTTGGGATGCGTTATTTTGGTTTTATATGTGCTAATTGGTTTAATAATACTGCTTTTACTCCTGTTATTATGCAATATGAGTTTCTTGTGTTGCAGCTAGTCAAAAGATACGAAGTGAAGAAAAGAAGCTATGAAGTGAGTGCTAATTCGATATTTGATTTGAAGACCCCTGTGGAACAGTAAAATATGCACTTTGGTTTATAAACATGTGGTATGAATTAGCTCGAGGGATAAAAAGTTGATTGGAGGACGAAAGACGAGGAAAAGTAAAGATCGCACATTACGACGAGCACTCTGCCGCCTGGCAGAAGGGATTGCCGCCCGGCAGAGAGCTCGATTGTATTGCCACTCGACGCAAGACTTTGCCGCCTGGCAGGACCACGGTGTCAGTTACATTTTTGTAATTATGAGAGTATTAACGAACCATAATGCCTGGAAACCGATCATGTACTCATAATATCAACTGAGGGGACTTCCATTTACTTCTTAAGTCGGTTTGGAAGTAATATATATAGTAGTGGAGGTTTTGACCTAAAAAGAACAACAAGAAACCCTTAACCCTCAATTAGTGTTAGTGTTTCACACCATATATTCACCCCATTGTGTAGAAATATCTCTGCAAATCCAGGAGAGTGTGAGGACGAATTTAAAGAAAGAACCACCACTCTTGGAGTTACGTTAATTACGGCAATTAGAGGCCTTTGGCGAGCTACATCACCAAACTTGTAGGAATCTTTGTAGGTATTAATCTTTACAAACATATCTGAGATGTGTCTAAATTTATCATTTGAATGTTAGATTTATGAAATGAATTTATATATGAAGTAGTCTCATAATACTTATGTGTAGAAAGAAATGATTTGGTGAAATGTTTGATTGTGTATAAATGATGATTTTTGTGAACATGTGGTTTATTTATGTCTTGAGTTCTTTTCTATGATTTACGGTAGAATACCCACGGAATCATAGGTCAAAAGGGATTCCGTGGCGTAGGCTATTCTCTATTAGTAGTGACAAACTAAAAAAGGGGCTTTGGTAATTGACATCTAGCATCTTCACATAATCAAAAAGATGGACAATAAGGCTTGAATTCAAGTATAGGGCGAAAGGACTTGTTGAATCACTTAGGAGCATCAGTTATCTAGCAAACACACTTAATTAGCTTGGGGTTAATGATGTTCATAGGTCGAAAGGGTTCGCCATTAGTTTCATGTATAAATATGATTTGGTGAAGTACATCACGGAGTCAAGCCATATATAAATGGGTTTTGTGAATCATATACACTTGTTTAACCAACATAATCAAAATGGATATCAATGACATGGATTTCTCGCATAAGTATAATCTTAAAAATGGAACGAATTTGCTTAAGTAATTACCTTGATTTTGTGACGCTAATGGCCGTGACAACCTTAGTGTCTTTCTTGCTACCTAGTATTGGTTTAGACCAAGTCCCGTGGAACAAACTTGACTTACCCGACTTTACTACGATTGAACGAGTATACTTGCTTGTATGTTTCGTTGGTAATTTCATTAGTCTCGATTATTGATATATAGTATTTTACTATATATAAAATATACTATACCAAAAGAGCAATTAAGAACTTTCCCAAAGTCTCCCTTAAGGAAAATTCACTCTTAAAAGATATATATATATATATATATAATACGTATTAAACCGGGAAGTATGCTTTCCCGGGTCGTTTCCCCAACGACTTGTGAAATTGAATCCTCGCTTTAGTTTGGATTATGATTTGAATAAGAGAAAAGAGAGATTTGATTATCTATAACTACTAATTAAAAGCAACAATTAAAATAAGAACACAAAAGCAATTAAACACTTAAAACAATTAACGGGAAACAAATAAAACGCGACAAATAAGCAAGTACACTAAAATTAACTCCTAAAAATGCAAACTAAATTTCTAAACCTAAATTAGGACAAAAGAAAATTTTGGGAAAAAGAAAATTTATTTTTTTGATTATTTTTGAATTTTTTATGAATTAAAAACTAATTTAATCTATTTAAATCCTAGAAAATAGCAAATTAATTCCTAAAAATTATAAAAAATGATTTTTAGACTTGGAAAAATCTAAAATGATATAAAAACTAAGAAAACTATTTTTAACTATTTTTAAAATTAAAATTCTATTTTTAAAATTAAAAATAAAAGCTTAAGAATGAAAATTAAAATCTAAAAGGTGTAAAAATGATTTTTCTGAATGTAAAACTAAAAGTAATTTTTCTAATACTAAAAACTATTTTTTTGTATTTTTCTGAAACTTTTTTCTATTTTTTATGATTTTTCGAAAATTAAAACTTTAGAAAAATGATTAAAAATAATCTACTTAATGGAAAAATACCAAAAATTCAGGGAAAATCTAAAAAGCAACAAAGAACACAAGAAAAATAAAATCAAGCAAACAGCTTAACTAATAAGCCCCTAATAAGCACAAACAGGCTACGGCTTATAATGAAAAAGGAAAATTAAAACGTGTATAACTATTAAATGGTGCAAGCTTTGGTTGGATGAGCTATTGAAGCAAAGTGGTAAAACATGTGTGTTGTGTGCTTGAGGTCGTGGGTTCAAGTCTGGCAAACCCCCATTTTTTTGCAATTTTTTATTTTTTGAAAACAAAAGGCACAAGCTTGTAAAACTCACTTTTTTAAGCAACTTTAATTAAGACAACATAAGCTCACACTCAATATTAAGCTCTAAAAGAGCTTGTGAATGCTGCTGATACAGAAAGGTGGCTTTTGAGCCCAAAAATGCTTATTTGGACTAAAAAGCTTGCACACAGCTTGATTTAAACTCAAATTTAAAACCAAAAGATGTTCCAGGTAGCTTATGATGTCTATAAGCTAATTATAATAAGTAACTTAAGATAAAAACACTAAGAGGCTATTAAAACTTTGAATCAAAATGGCAAACTCAGGAAAAACACTAAAAAGCTTAAAGAAAAGAAAAGCTAAATTGCACAATAAGCTGAAATGACACCTGAACTTTTGCAAACTTAACAATCAGCTTATAGACTATAGATTCTAATTATAAAAACAACTATTAAAAGCTAGAAATCAAAACTTAAAATGCTAAAATCTAATTCTACTGTTTTTGGTCTTTTTGGATTTTGATGACTTAAATAAGCAAATTATCCCTAACAAATAAGCTAGAAAATGGAAAACTAAACTTAATCTATACTAAGCTATATATAAGCTAAAAGCTACTTGAATTTAAAGGACTAAAAGCTATCAATACTGGCTAAAAATGAGGCAAAAAGTCAGCAGTAGTAACTGAGGTTACTACTGCTGATGCACTTGACAAGGGGACAAAACAAACTTGCAGTTTCCCTTAAGGGACACTACTGTACTAGACACTCTTGATGAGTGTATTTGAACATAGTTCAACCACTATCCAAGCTTAAGAAGCTTGGATTAAGATTTTAGCAAACAAATAAAAGTGAAAAAGGTCCCCTGGTGCTGAGACAGATACAATAAGCCACAAAGTGTTTTTAAACACTAACTAATCATTCAATCCTTCTCAAAACCTTATCAAATATGGATATCCAACTAACCAAAGTGAATTTACCAAGTTACATTGACTATTTAAGGTCAAACAAGACTAATCCAAACACCCCTTTATTACTTGACATATTTTGATTAAACTAGCAAAGTTTGAAATCCATTTAACAAAACCTTATTACCAGATAACTACTAGCTTATAACAAGACTAATAAGCATAAATCCATAATCAATTTAAACTAGAATTAAGAATCTAAAGCTAAGCTACTTATTTTTGGCTTTTTAGTAATTTTTAAGACAAGTAATGAAAATTTAAGAGCTAAGCTACCTAAGCTAAAAACAGATTAACTAAGATGATTAATAAGCATACTAAGATAATAATAAGTTCTAATAAGCAATTAGATTAAGCAAATAAGCAACTACTAAGCTAATTTAAGCTAGAAAATTAAGGCAAGGAATTTAAATGGGAACTTACAACTTTCCTTAGCAAAACAAAGGCACAAAGGCTCAAATGAGCTTATCTACTAGCTCTAGCTTATCCTTATGGATAAGCTAGTAAAAGTCCATAGAAGCTCTTCCATTATTAGCTTCTCTTCCAAAAGCTCACAATCCAAATAAGCAATGGTATTTAAGTTTAACTGATTTAAATGCTTTAGTATGATTAAGGCTTGATTAAACAATCTCAATCTCAAGCTTATAGACTTGAGAGTGCTAAATTGAGCTTATGACAAGCTTATGAAACAGTAGAGTATGTATTTGAGGAAATGCAAGCTTATAAATGAAAACAAGATTATGTAAACTAAATGAGACTTTTATTAATGATCCAAAACAGATTACAAGAGATTAAAAAGTGTTTTTACATTTTAACTAAAAACCTAACAAGCTAATTTTACTTAAAGAAAAATACATGAAACAGATGATAGTATGTGTGTGAGGAGTGTGAGTATTTATAGTGCATCTCTGAAGCTTCTAGTCCCTTTTTCAGTTAGACGCTCCTCTTTTTCTTGGCCTTTGATTTGCTCCCAATCATTGGATTCCTATTTCCCACCGTTAGATCACTTATGAGCTCACACGGATTGCCAGCGTGGCAATCCGTGATTGAGACATTTGTGCTTCCATTGTGAGTGTGTTGAGTGTAAAATTCCATCTTCACTTGTGTTTTCCTTATTCCAACGTGGCATTCCTTGTTGGGATTAGCCAATGGAGTGCTTTTGATGATGTAATAACGCTGCCAGCTTGTACTTTGGTCCTTGAATTGACCATATTGTCCTTTAATTTACGTTTCCCCTTTGATATGACTGAATGTTAAAATGGTAGGGATGGATGAATAGTAAAACGGGTTTTCCCGCTTGTTTTTTAACTGAGAGGGATAAGGGTGAGTTTGACTGGGGGTGTTTGTTGGTTTGACTTGGGCTAAGGAGGTTGGGCCGGGTACTAATGAAAAGGGGGTTTTGGGCCATGGAATAAGTAAAGGGTTTAATTCGGGTAGGAATAGAAGTTAGGCCCATTTAAGTTAAGGGACCAATTGTGTAGTTTTGTAAACTTGAGGGACTAAAATAGTAACATTTGGAATTTCGTCTTTTTGTGTTGACTTAAGTTGACTGAGAGTTGACTTTTTGACTTTTACTATTAAATCCTGGCTTCTTGTGTGCTCTTCCGTTCCTCATGTCCGTGTTTGTCCGATTTCGATCATTTTCTTGAGATTTTTGTCTTATCCGTACCTCAACACACAAAACACAAAAACAAGCATATCTTTGCCATTTTTAGTCATGTTTTTGGTATTTTAGGGTCATTTTTGGTATTAAATAGATGTGTGTTTTCACACATATCACATGACATGCATTGTTTTAGCATTAGTAGGGTACTAAGTGCTTACATGATTGATATACGTATATATAAATAATATTACGTATATTACTATAAGACTTTTATTATTAAAGCTTACAAATATATCATATCGATCCTTCCTATAAGTAATAATTATATAAGTTATTTTGCTTTTTGCAGTAATCATGTCTTCTGCGACACCTGATGTTACCTACACTTCCGTTTACACCGACTCTGAGCCCGGCAGAGCCTTCTGGGGAGCTGATGATGAGGAGGTATCTGAGGGAGGCATTCCACGGATCATCGTATTAGGATACGACGGACTCCCGCTACAGCCAGTAGCCCCACCATCACCGGATTACATACCAGGCCTAGAGGATCCACAGACACCGCCAGTTCCTCAGGACGAGGATGAGCGTGAGCCTATGTTCGTACAGGAACATGATCCTGACTATGTGCCAGAGCCTATATACCCTGAGTATATACCATTGGAGGATGACCATGAGTTTTCGGCTGAGGAGCAGCCATTTTCGCGAAGAACGAAAAATGATAGAGTTAAGTATGAGTAGGATGCTAAACAAGGATTAGTTGGAAATCTTAAGAGC
>BQNB010046401.1:0-15664 GCA_026074375.1 Tanacetum coccineum
TTTACATTAAACGCTAATTTTTGGCGTACGCGATTTAACCTAACGTTTACAATTTCAAGCAACGACGTACAATACAAAAAGTACATTGCGGATTTGTTGACGTCGTCAATGACTTGAAAAACACAGGGTGTTATACAATTTACATACCGTCATTTACTTTTAATGCAATTTAAATACTTGTCATTTATTTTAAAAAGCATTTTACTTTACTTATCATTTAATTTCTTGAAACTTGTTTTTTTTTAGATTTTAATTCGTTAAACCAAAACCCGCACTTAAGGAACATTTCACATCACTTAGCAAGCATATTTGTCATTTATATCTTTTAGATCAATTTTAGTTTAATCTTTTAGTTTTAAATCTTAGAATTAATATTAGTTTAATTTTTAGTTTAAAAATAGTTTAAAACGGAAACCAAAAACTTGAATGACAATCAAGCTCGATTTACAACTTGAACGTAGATTTCCATTCACCTCTCGTCGTGGAAAACGATACATGTGTTGATTACTTTTTATTATTTCCTAAGAATAATTTGTATGATACTTAGCTTGCGTATACGTATATGTATCTTATAAATATATATATTATATATTGGAGGGTTTTATTTGATATAAAAGCGTTTGTGACAACGACCAATATCAAAATGACGCCACTGCCGGGGAGAGGTGTAGCGATTTTTACTGGATTGTTTGTGTTCGAGTCTTGCAGATCCTTTTCTCGGAAAGTTTATTTTCGTTCTTATTAAAAAAACAAAACAAAAAATATAAAAACATTGTCCATAAAAAGAAATAAAAAAAATATTTACCAAGTTAGTAAAAGAACACCAATATATAATACTTTCAACTGAAGTATTATCCATTAATAAGTTCTCGAACCAAAGAATCAAAAACTTACCTTTTGTGTCTCTGAAGGAACCCTTCTCGAAGAAGAAATCTTTTCCGAATTCGATGAATTCATGGCAATGACTGCCGTTGAAAATTCTGAATCTAAATTTGATACAGAAGAACCACCATTCGAGAAAATCACCATCAACACCGATTATAAAATCAAAACATCTCTCGAAGAACCTCCTACGGATCTTGAACTCAAACCTCTTCTTAATAATTTGGAATATGTATTCTTATAAGAACCATCTTTTCTTCCTGTGATCATATCATCTAAACTATCTGCTCAAAACAAAAGTAAACTTGTATACGTCCTAAAAAAACATAAAGAAGCCTTTGCTTGGAAAACGAAAGACATTCCTGGTATTTGTCCATCATTCTGTAAACACAAGATACAACTTCTGGATGACAAGAAACCAGTTGTCCAAAAACAAAGAAGGTTAAATCCAAATATGCAAGAAGTTGTTAAGAAAGAAATTGTGAAACTCTTGGATACCGGTATTATTTATCCAATTGCCGATAGTCCTTGGGTTAGTCCTATTCACTGTGTACCAAAGAAAGGCGGTATTACAGTCGTCACAAACGAAAATGATGAACTTGTTCCAACAAGAACCGTTACGGGTTGGCGAGTATGCATCGATTATCATAAACTCAATGAAGCAACCGTAAAAGATCATTTCCCTTTGCCGTTTATGGATCAAATGTTAGAAAGACTCGCAGGAAATAAATATTTCTGTTTCCTTGATGGTTTTTCTGGATATTTTCAAATTCCTATCGATCCTATGGATCAAGAAAAAACAACATTCACATGTCCTTTCGGAACATACGCTTATAGGCGAATGCCTTTCGGGCTATGCAATGCCCCAGCTACATTCCAAAGATGCATGTTGGCAATCTTTCATGACATGATCGAAGAATCCGTCAAAGTATTCATGGACGATTTCTCCGTCTTTGGAAACTCTTTCGACAAATGCCTAAACAACCTCGATAAAATGCTTCAACGTTGTACAAATGCTCATCTTGTCCTTAATTGGGAAAAATATCACTTCATTGGTCAAAGAAGGAATTATGCTTGGACACAAGGTGTCTGGCCGCGGTGACTTGTAGTGAACAAGTAAAATCAACGAATCTCCAAACTTCCACCCCTAGCTAATCATAAAGGTGTTAGAGCTTTCTTGGAACTTGTCAGTTTTTACTGACGTTTCTCATTAAAGATTTCTCAAAAATTGCCTGGACCTATAACTTAAAAACTGCTTGAAAAAATATCTCCATTTTGATTTCAATGTTGATATCAAATAAGCATTCGAATTATAAAAAAGGCAACCCACTTGTGCTCCCTGTGTCGTAAGCCCAAACTGAACTTATGTGTGATGCAAGTGATTTCGCTGTGGAGATGTCTTCCTGGTCACACAAAAGATGAGTAAAAACCTTTCACCCGATATACTTCGCTAGCAAAACTCTAATCCGTCAACGAAATACACCGTAAATCCGTAAAAAGAACTTATGGTGTAGTTTTTGGCATTCGACAAATTTAGATCCTACTTATTCTATCAAAAAACTATTGTTCACACCGATCATTCAAGAAATAAGATGCTAAACCACGTCTTATTTGTTGGATACTACTCTTATAAGAATTTGACATAGAAATCAAGGATAGAAAAGGTTACAAGAAATGTGCAGTGTCCCACTTTCCCGTATTGAAAACGATGAAGTCAAGTGAAGGACTTTGTAGTTAGTGTGATTTATTCTTTCTGGTGATAATTACCTTTTGTAAAAACACCCAAAGATGAACCATGGTTCGCAGATTTTGCAAACTACTTGGTAGCTGATATTATACCAAAAGGGATGACATATCAACAAAAGAACAAATTCTTCTCTGACCTCATCAATACTTCTGGGAAGTACTCCTAACCTCTTCAAAGTATGTTATAACGGAATGATCAGACGTTGTGTATCCGGATCAGAAACCCAAACAATCTTATATCAATGTCACTACGGACCAACCGGTGGACATTATGGACCCAATGTAACCGCTAAAAAGGTCCTAGACTTAGGATTTTACTGGCCGAAAATCATAAAGGAAGCTCATACTATAGTTCAACTTTGCAAAGTATGCCAAAAGACGGGAAATATATCAAAACGTGATGGATCGCCCTTAAAACAACATTTCAAATATTTGGGATATATGGGGTATTGACTTTATGGGACCATTCCCAAACTCGCATAAGTTTAAATAAATTCTTGTTGCTGTTGATTATGTATCTCAATGGGCCGAAGCTCAAGCTTTACCAACCAATGATGCCCGAGTTGTTGTCACTTTCTTAAAGAAACCATTCTACCGTTTCGGAATGCCCAAAGCTCTAATCAGCGACCGAGGTACTCACTTCTACAACAAAATAATGGAAAAGACGATGAAAAGATATGGAGTTAACCATCGTTTCTCTACATCATATCACCCTCAAACTAGTGGTCAAGTTGAAAACACGAACAGATCTCTTAAAAGAATTCTTAAAAAAACTATTAAAGACAATCCTGCTATTTGGTCAAGAAAACTTGATGACGCTCTGTGGGCTTTTCGTACTGCTTACAAAACACCTACCGGTACCACACCCTACAAACTCATATATGGAAAGAACTGCCACTTACCATTTGAAATTGAACACCGTGCATACTGGGCCTTAAAGAATTATAATCCAGATCTGATCGCTGCTGGTGAAAAACGAATGTTCTAGTTACACGAATTAGATGAACTTATACATCAAGCCTATGAAAACTCTCGATTATACAAAGCAAGAACCAAGGTCTGGCACGATAGAAAATTAAGAATGAGAAAACAATTCAAACATAAAAACAAGGTTCGGCTCTTTCACTCCAAGTATAAATTCAAACAGCCGAAACTCAAATCCCGTTGGCTAGGACCATATGTAGTGAAACATCAATATCCATCTAGGTATGTTGAACTCTATGGAAAAGATGGAAAACCATTTATTGTTAATGGCCATCAACTCAAACTATATCATGAAGAAGAAGATTATAATGACCAAAGGGAAGCAGTTACTCCCTTCTTTCCCAAAGAATGACTCATCGGGTTTGAGTCTAGCTAACGACTCTCTTAAAAATTAAGCGCTTCTCGAGAGGCAACCCGTGCTTCACTTAAGTGTGGAGGAGTCCCTCCTCCATTCTTCCATTCATATTCTTTATTTATTTTCTAAAAAAACAACAAATATTTTCTTTTTGTGTGCTTTTGTATTTACTTTTATGAAGGTAATATAGCTTAAGGATTTGGAAAATTATGAAGTCTGCTCAAGGATAGCTCTCTCACAACTACATTTCTCTATGCCCCGGGAAGTATCATTTTCCCTTAATTTTCCCTATTTTATCACATTGAGGGTAATGTTCAACTTAAGTGTGAATGAGAGCCAAATAGGAAAAATTAATCATATCCCTCCATGTTTGCCTTGCCAAAAATTTTGTAAATCGATGCTTTCAAAAATCTCAAAAAATATATATATATGCTTTCAAAATTAAAAAACGCTCTTAGTAAGGCAAATCTAACCGGATTGACACTATAACTAGCACAAAAATCAACCCACTAAAAATTATGAGAATTATAAGCCTTTAGAATATTCGGGTACCCACCTTTGGTAACCAAAGATAAATTAATTGCCTTTAGCTTGTTTGAGTTAAGGAATGAGCAATCATATGTATCTATTCCATCGTTATGGATGTGTATATTTGGTTTTGTCGCCTTTTCTGGAGCAAAGGTATTGGTTGATAATTATTATGAGTGAGCCAGTAATTTAGAAGCTCTAGAACTTGTGCTTGATCCATCATTTACTAGGACCAGAAGCTGATTAATCTATTGTTTTTGAATTCCGCAAGTCCTTGTTCTATGGGTAAGTGCTCCTTTGGCAATAAGTTGCTGGATATATCTATGTAATGAAGTTAATTGTTTAAATTATGAATCTTGTGCAATAGCCTTTGCGATTATTTCCTATTTGGTAAAAAAATATGCTATTATATATTTAGTAAGTTCAAAGAAATAAAGGCTTAAGTTTCGGCACATGAAGATTAGTATATGCTCTCGCATCAGTATCAAGTTCTGCCCTTCGGTCAGGTTTATGTGTCAAGTACAAGCCTATGGTAGTTGTCTAGATTATGTATGTGCAATTGAGTGTCTCCACAAAAAATATATAAAACCATATATGAGTGAACTAAGTGAATTCTAAATTAAACACATTTCCTATGTGAGGTGCTTAGTTATATGTCAATGCCTGAAAAGTTATCTAAACCTGTAAACACTTGTAAAATCTAAATTTTCTCCATGTTATGATAAATGATTTTATTTCTCGCTTTGATTGCTTGAGGGCAAGCAACAGCTAAGTGTGGAGGGATTTGATAACGCCTAAATTATACATGTTTTAGGTGGCGTTATTTGTATATATTTAGTCATTTCTCGTAAACTTTTGATACTTAATAGCATGAATTGCTTGCAGGTTCACTTGAAGATATCACGAGCTCAAACACAACAAATCAAGTATTTATATGCTAAGGAAAACAATATACAAAGAAAAGATAAAGATCAAGCTCAAAAGTGCCAAAGTACGCCGCACTTATCCTTTGTGCGCCGCACTTCTCCTCAAGTCAATGGAATTAAAGACTTAGTCAATTAAACGCATTAACTCCACAAGTACGCCGCACTTCCCATCTGATGAAGAATAAATGAAGACTTAAATGCTACTACATTAATACCCCAAGTACGCCGCACATATTCTCTTGTGCCCGCACTTCTTCACTAAACATTTAATTCCCTCGCATTTAATCACCAAGTACGCCGCACAAATATCTTTGTGCGCCGCACTTTCACCCCTCACACAGCCTATAAATAGGGGACGAATTTCAAGCAAATTCATTCATCCCTTCTTCATTCCTTCTTATAACAATCTCACATACACCTCTTCCCTCAAAACCCCTTTCCAAACATCCACTAAGAATAAACACCATACCCTCGTGGAGAAATCAAGATCAAACAAACAAGAACGAAGAAGATTCATCATACTGTTTAGTGTATTAATGAAGGTTTATTGTGAATCAGCTATGTTATGAACCAATTAGCCATGAGAGGCTAAAACTCTCATGACACTCACGGTGATGTTATGATATATGAATAAGTTTTGGTTTTGATCGTGATCTCTTTAATAACAAGCCCCCTTTTTTTTTATGTGGCAAATCCCTATTGTATCCTATCTTATCAGTTTTTGCTTATCAATCTTAGATTATATAATCATATCGGTATAGGTCGAAAGACCCGTTATGATCTATGTGGTTTTAAAGATTTGTCTATGATCTTTATCGTCTGTGTCAAGAAATCCACTTTCGTAAATTGATAAACAAAATAAGCTTTGATATAATAAGTAACTAAACTATATGAGTGCACATTTGGTTTAGTCTACTAAACATAAGTCTTGAGTTAATTAAGTTAATTTGTGAAAATGTTTTCTGACGAGAAATCCTTTTTGTAAGTTAAAGGTTCCATTTTCAAGATCATTTCCAACACTTATGAATTATTTTCAACTATCCGAGTAGTCGTCTTTATTATCACTGGTAAAAAGTTATTTACAAAATTGTTTAAGTTTATTCTCTTATGATTATTTGAATACTACTCAAATCCTTGTGGACAACCTGGTCTTACCTAAAACGATTATACTACATACGTGGGTTATACTTTTACCCGTGTGTTTCCTTATAATAATTTTTTTATTTTCAGTCATTATAAATTTAAATCTTTTGAAACACATCAGGCACCAAGTATATCTTTGGGACGAGACACCCACATGGTAACAAAATGTAACAACATGAACTGTGGTTACGGTTTCGGTGTCATGAACTTAGTGTAATCGAAATTACTCATTTGATATTGCATGCTAGACAATACACACTTTAAACAATTGCATTCCAACTTTTATACTTACATTTTTGTGACTATTATAAGATTAAAATGGGTCATACACGCTTTACAAATCTTTGATTACCAACATTCATACTTACATTTTTGTGACTATTATAAGGGTTGACATGGTCATACACACTTTAAAAATCTTTGATTTCCAACATTCATACTTACATTTTTGTGACTATTATAAGGATTGAAATGGTCGTACACACTTTATAAACCTTTGATATCAACATTTATACTTACAAAAACCTATGAACTCACCAACTTTATGTTGACACTTTTAAGCATGTTTTTCTCAGGTGAATTAGATGCTTGGCTTACTTAATGTGCACTGGAGTCTAAACATTTCAAAATTTCTTTTCAAACGACACATTTAGAGGTCGTTCTCTCAAGTCTTGTGCAATGGTATTATGAAGTAACAACTCTGGACATACTTTCTACTGCGACCTAATTTGGGGGTGTTACAATTATGTCTAAGATAACATACATATAACTAAGTTTTAGTAACATTCTAATAAGTGTAAACGCATTTTGTAAATTTATTACGAATTGGACGAACAAAGGAAGTTAGTGGACGACAAAGACATTGCAATTTGTATATGACGTTATTCAATGTGAACTACATGTACACAAAGAAGTATACAAGATCCTCAAAACAACATATACAATAATCTTTATTTTTAGGCTAAAAAAATTTCTTATTGATCAAAATTTAGCAGTTTTATTACTTACAATTACTCACGACCCGTTGTGGTTTTCTTCAAATGCTGAGAGAGTATTGGTGTCATGGGTTCATTCCACTTAGGAATCATAAGCTAGGCAAGGATGCGTTTTCAAGTCTAGTGAAACCTCAGGTAACTAAGTTAGTGGCATTGCACTTAGAGTAGGTTTAAGAATCCACATGATTATTCCTTCTATCTAGTTAATACTTTTCTCATTATTTATTAGTAATAGTAATTTTCTCCACAAAGTTTGTTAATTTAATTTATAAGTATATGTCTTTATCCACTAATAAGATGCTCTTTAGACGACCTCAAATTTACCAATCTGGGCGGGGGGGTGGGGGGGGGGTGGGGGGGGGGGGGGGGGGGGGGGGGGGGGGAATACAAACCTCTTAAGATGTGTTACAAACCCAAATCTTGTATTACTAAAACCTTAAAGCAGTGTTACGAGTTCTCAAAGTCTGTGTATGAATCCTCATTAAACTGAGATATGGTTTGTGGTCTTACATGAAAACTATCAAATTACGAAACCTTTAAAAGTGAATGATGAAATCACGAATCCATGTCTTACGATAACCTCATGGTAGTGAAAACTGAGTGATCATGTAATAAGAAAACCTCTGCTACGAAACCTTTGGAAATACAATACCTCTGAAATACGAGACCTTTAATTATGAAACTGTGTTACGAAACCTCTCATATGAAACCTGTGTTATTGATGAGGTGTAATTTTATTCACTTTTTCGGGGTCATTTTACCCCTCCAATCATGCAAATATGCTCAGAATATGTGCTTAATTGTTTTTTCTGTGTATTTTTAGCGCTTGGATGGCATATGGAGGATATACATGTGACTTGGGGGCTCAATTTTGGAAGAAACGGCCAGATTGCAAAATGGACTCAAAGTAGGCACCGAAGATTTAGTACAAAAGGTGGAGACGGCGTCAGGAAACCCTTTGACGCCGTTTGGAAGTGAACGCGACAGCATCAGAGAATATTGTGATGGTGTTAGGATCAGTCGTCATAAGAGAAACCCTGGAAGATTTATCGGAGCGACGACGTCAGGAATTGTTGCGACGTCGTCGCCACTATTTTCTTATATATACAAATTCGAATTTAGGTTTTTAGAGAGAGCATAAGGAGTAGAGTTCGTCAAGAGTTGACTTGTAGCAGATCTTGAGAGTATTTTAGGGTTTCCCAACCCTTTTGTATCTTCCTTATTTGCGTGTTTCAATATAGTGAAGTTCTTCTATCCTTTAATCTTTCAATAGGTCTTGTTGTTTGATTGGTTATTATGCTTCCTCTATCTTTAACATGCTAGGCTTGATTTCTTTAGTGTTTGCTTATGATTGTATGTGATATGGTTTGTAGATCTTAACTTTATTGCTTCTTGTTGATATGTGTGCATGCTTAGACTCTAGAACCTTAGTTACTTAAGTGTATCAAAGATCTAGAGTGGCATGATTGCGTAGAAAGGATTCCATAGGTAATATAATCTTCATACTACCTTACCGATATGTGGATGATTCCCTTTAAGTATTTTAATGTGCGTCTTCTCCCTTAGGGGCCTGTATTGGTCTTCTGACTATCCTTCACAAGTACGTTTTCCCTAGCAAGGATCACGTAAGACGGCGTTTCGTGTAATTCGTCTTGTTCTCACGAAATATTACACATACATCACAAGTGTGGACAAGGCATTAGAGTTAGGAGATGATTTACACTTGATCACACATGATAAAGTAGAACACTTCTCGTTTTATCATACGAATTTCCCTTATTAGATTAGTTGTAATTAGATAATTTGTTTTAATCCCACCTACTTCATAACCAAGTTTTAATTGCTTTCATTATCAAATATAAAATTACAAAAACAATATTCATCTTTCAATCTTTAGATCTTTGTTACGTTTAGTTCAAACCTTCACACGTTATTCCCTTAAAGAACGATAAAAACCCCGAGTCTTGCCTATACTACACTACAACGGTTAGGTACACTGTCTAGGGAGTTGTAAAGCTTAGTGGGAGTTTACAACCGCTCATCGGTTACCAAAAGCTTGAAGTACAAAACCAAAAACCAACCTCTTGTTTGGTAAACCTCCTGTTACCGAAAAACCCCAGAAACTATGAAAGCTCCCATAGTAATTCGAAACCAATCGGTTACCGAAAGCTCTCAATTTATGAAACCACCTTTCGTAATTCTATATTCCCTCATCCTTTTATTGCATGCCAAATAACCTTCTATTTTCGTAAATTCCTTAGCTACTCGGAATCTAATAAAAAAAACTAATTCAATTTGATGTTCTAGCAGTTTAGAGTGTAATATCAATGTTATCTTTTCAAATTGACTAAGTTCTATGTTACGAGAGCTATTGACAGTTTTACGAAAGCTAAACTAGTTTACGAAAGCTAAGAAACACTTACGTATGGCAGTTACTGAAAGCTTGACTATGATATGAAAGCTCTCATATTCATATTTCTTCGATCAAATTCAAATCTAAACAAGTATTTGCGTAAACTAGTAAACCTACAATTTGATGATTACGAAAGTAATATTTTAGCGTTTTAAGATAAAAACACATCAAATCGTAACTCTATCACTTAGCGTCTACGAAACCTACAAATTTCTTTGTTACGAAAGCTTTTTGATCAAAAAATGATATGGTTAGGCTCGATTTGATTCACAAAACACACATTAGATCTCTCTCGGCGATAGATACCACTTGTTATATGACATGTTTTCATAGTAGAATCATACGAAAGCTATTGAATTAGAGAGATGAGCTAGAGAGATGTTTTCATCAATTTCAAGTTTTCATTCAAAAAGGGAGGCGAAAAGAGAAATTGGATGGGAGAGTCGAGTTACAATATGTAAAACCTATGTATAAATACCCCTCCTAGATGGGTATTTATACTTATTGATTTCCTATTCTATTTTCCTACAATCTAGTCAAACCTTGGTCAACATTTCTTAATTTTGACCAAGTTAGACTTTATTACAATCTAATTACTAATAAAACTATATACTTTACAAAGACTATAACTATTAATAATAACACTTTCTTTGTTCCTAACAAGAAGAGAGTGTGTTTGAAGTGTGTGCAGCGCATGGCCAGTGCGCCATACGCGAAGTCCATTTTACGGATTTTGCAATTGTTGGCTTTCCTGTTACCCGACACATGTGGAAACTTCAATAAAGGTATGTACATGATATTTGAGCATTTAGAAACACTCCAAATGAGGTTTAGACTCAGAAAGGAGCAAAATAAATCCTTCTGTTTAATCTTTTGTCAAACGCCTCTAGCCAAAGCCGAAACATCTTTCTAAACCTAGTATGATCATGTTTTCAACATACCAATAAATGAAAGTGTAAAATTTACTTGTTGGGTAAGAAAGGGTAAACAGTGATTAGATAGAATGGGTTGTAAGAGTGTATAGAAGAAGTGAGGACTTGTACATGTGAGGAATAAATGTGAGTTTGTAAAAACATTTATAGGTAAGGAAGTGAAAAAAGTCAAAGTATGATTAACTTCCAAATACCAAAAACTCAATTAGTCAATTAGACTTTAATCCATGATAATCAACAATGGATTTGATCACTAATCATCTTGATGCAAACAAGCTAAGTGCTTCGCATCATAAGTAATGCATATCACATAACGGGAAAGAATGCGTTTACGCAAAGTGAACTTTGACTTAGTTTGACAATAAGGGAGTCAACCCCGTTACATGATTAAGATCAATTGTAAATCCGAGCAAAAATGGATTTGATCATTAATCATTTTGAAGCAAACAAGATAAGTGCTTTGTATCATAAGTAAAGCATATTCCATAATGGGAAAGGATGCATTTACGCAAAGTGAGCTTTGACTTGGTTCGACCAATATGGGAGTAATGCCCATTACATGATTAAGATCATTGTAAATCCGGATTAAGGTCAAATGAACACTTTCGTTTGTTGGTATGTTGAAAACATGATCATACTAGGTTTAGAAGATGGTCGTTTCGGCCTCTTGGCTAGAGGCGTTTTTGACAAAAGGTTAGAGTTGGCGCGCGCGCGCTCGCTCGCAATAATGGGAGGATTCGTTTTTGCTCTTCTCTGAGTCTAAACCTCATTTGGAGTGTTTCCAAATGCTCAAATATCATGTGCATACCTTTATTGAAGCTTCCACATGTGTCAGGTAAGATGAAAGCCGACAATTGCAAAATCCGTAAAATGGACTTCGCGTGTGGCGCGCTGGCCATGCGTTGACGCGTGCCCAGCACGCCAGACGTAAACGTCCGGTTTTACGGATTTTGGCTATTGTTTGTGATTTTATGTTTTGCGAATGTTTATTTGTCATCATTAAAACATAAAGGAGATCATAGTCAATGTTGTACTAACAGATACTATAACGTAAAACTACTATGCTTCTTGTAGATGTAAGGATTGAATCATTAGAAGTCATTATTCATGAAACTCAATTTTGGTAAAAAAAACCCCAATTGAGTTTCGATAAAAACTTCTCACAACTAGGAATTTCACAAATGTTGTTCAACTATATTGTTATTACAACGCAAAAAACTATATTGTTAATACAAATGTTGTTCAAATATCCACTTCGTTTATGACAACGTAATGTTTAGGAGAACATTATGTCTAAGATAACATAGATATAACTAAGTTTTAGTATCATTCTAATTAGTATAAGTGCATTTTGTAGTTTATTGTGAATTGGACGAACAAATGAAGTCAGTGGACGACAAAGACATTACAATTTTTATATGACCTTATTCAACGTGAACTAAAACGTTACCAAAGTAAGTATACACGAACCTCAATAACATATACAAAAATCTTTCATCTTTAATGCTACATCTAAATTTTCTTATTGATCAAAATTTAGCAGTCTTATTACTTACAATTACTCACGACCCGTTGTGGTTTTCTTCAAATGCCGAGAGAGTGTGGTGTCACGGGTTCATTCCACTTAGGAATCATAGGCTAGGCAAGGATGCGTTTTCAAGTATAGTGAAACCTCAGGTAATTAAGTTGGTGGCATTGCACCTAGAGTAGGTTTAAGAATCCATACGATTATTTATTTATTAGTTAAATTTATCCAACAAGGTTGTGTTAATTTAATTCTAAAAATTAGTCTTTATCCCACTAAAGAAACTCTTTTGGGACGACCTCAGATTTACCAATCCTGCACTACACACGATCGGGTTCTCTGCCCGTTAGTGCGTTGTAGGCCATAAGTAATCGAGTTTTATAAATTTAAAACTTGAAAATTTAATTTACACAATTATCACGCATCAACACCATCGCCCAAATAAACGGGAAATAATGTTCTACCCGTTTTTCACCTCACCACGGATCGATAGATCCAACATCCCCAGATCTGTATGTGTCTTAGGTGGATCCGTATGTCTGTCCTGGAATTGCGGGGCAAATTAACCTCGGTTTTGATTAATTAGGTTCACATATCTCTTCTCT
Organism: Tanacetum coccineum; assembly: GCA_026074375.1. Classification (NCBI taxonomy): domain Eukaryota; kingdom Viridiplantae; phylum Streptophyta; class Magnoliopsida; order Asterales; family Asteraceae; genus Tanacetum; species Tanacetum coccineum. Next base: position 13,035 of record BQNB010046401.1, read on the forward strand.
CCCAAACACTAAAGCCCTAACGAGTACAAAAACCTCTAGTAACCCTCTCAAAAACAATCATCATGGCCAAATCGTTAAAAGAATAACACACTCAATCACATAATCAACAATAACTGTAAGTGATTTCATCTTAATTACTTCTTAATTCTGAGTCTAGGGTTTTAATTTTGTACAAATCTTAAATTTTGGGAATTTCAATTTATTTTTTAATTTTTGCATGATTAAGACTAGGATACTATAATGTAAAACTATTATGATTCCTGTAGATGTATGGATTGCATCATTAAAAGTAATCATTCATGAAACTCAATTTTGCTAAAAACCCTTAATTGATTTTCGATCAAAAATTCTCACAACTAAGGAATTTCACAAATGTTGTTTAACTATATTGTTAATACAACGCAAAAAATTATATTGTTAATACAAATGTTGTTCAAATATCCACTTCATTTAGGACAACGTAATGTTTTGGAGAACATTATGTCTAAGATAACATACATATAACTAAGTTTTAGTACCATTATAATTAGTGTAAGTGCATTTTGTAAGTTTATTGTGAATTGGGCGAACAAAGGAAGTTAGTGGACGGCAAAGACATTGGAATTTGTATATGACCTTATTCAGTGTGAACTAAAACATTACCAAAGTAAGTATACAAGAACCTCAACAACATATACAAAAAGCTTTCATCTTTTATGATACATATAAATTTTCTTTATTGATGAAAAAAAAAAAAAAAAAAATTTAGCTGTCTTATTACCTACATTCACTCATACGATACCGTTGTGGTTTTTTCAGTTGCTAGAGAGTTGGGTGTCAAGGAGGAGTAATGAGCATTGTGTTGCAATTTAACTTGCATAGCTACTCGCCTTGTAACAACCATGAAAGTCTTAGAAAAGAAGACAGTAACAATACAATGCATTTAAGTTGCAATTATAGGCTTTGACACAACGGGCGTCCAAATCCTTATCCTTGTTGTTAACATACTAATTTTAATGCCCGTGCATGCACGAGCTTAGAAATTTTTTTTGTTTAAATTGTTTTTCACTATTATATATATATATATATATATATATATATATATATATATATATATATATATATAGAGTAGGGATCCAGTGAGAAGTAAATTAAAATAAGAGTGGTGAGAAGTGACTAAAACCACACATTTGAGATGCCAACGATTTGCAATTAGATGCTTTTCTATTCATTTAGATGCTTTCATTTCGAGTTTTCGAAAGTTTAATTTGATGTGTTGATTGTGCAAATATGATTTTCATGATTTTAGCATTCTGGGCAGAGGAACAAAAATACTGTGAAATCATGAAATGCCATCTAATATATGGATATGCATTCTAATTAAAAGTTGAATGCGTTTTTTAATGCATCTAAGGGTTATAGAGATGCGTCTAATTTAAGTCGGTGCATCTCGGATATGCGATTATAGTTACTTATATCCTTCCTTATTTTAAGGAATAACTTCTCATTCTGATGTTTCCTATCTCTATATAGATAATATATATATATTATATTATAGATATATTATATATATACTATAATATATATATATATATATATATATAGGCTCAAGGTTCCGTGGAGAAGGTGGTTTTTTTTTTGAGAAGATTTGAGAATCTACGTTTTATGGAGCAAATTGATTCATTATTTTTTGATTTGATTTCACAAGTAAAATTCATTTAATAGTGAATCAAAGCTTATAAAATCACAAATTGATTAACAAAATCATTGCTAAAATCGAGTTTATGGTAATGATTCTTAAATTTGTATTAGAAGAGTTCAGTATTTTACTTATATTGCACAATAACGAGAGATTTTTAACATTGATTCGAGTTTTTTTTCACATTTTGAATTATAATCTCATTAAAATGAGTTTTACGCTTGAAAAACTTGAATCAAAGTTAAAAATCTATCATTTTTTCTTATCTCGTGCTGTTGATCTATGAAGTAACATTCCCCAACCCATATTCCGCTGCGACCCATTTTGGGGGTGTTACAGCTCTGGTTTCATTGAGAAGGTTTTTATTTTGAGAAGATTAAGAAATTTATGTTTGAGCAAATTCATTCATATTTTTTGATTTGATTCACAAGTAAACATTATTTAATAGTGAATCAAAACTATAAATCACAAATTTGATTCACAAATCTCATTGCTAAAATCGAGTTATGGTAATGATTCCTAAAATTTGTATAGAAGATTCAGTATTTTACTTATATTGCAAAAACGAGGGATTTTTTAACATTAATTCGAATTTTTTTACACATTTTGAATTATAATCACATTAAAATGAGTTTTACGCTTGAAAAACTTGGATCAAAGTTAAAATTCTATCATTTTTGAAAACTTTCTCAATCTTCTCAAAATAAAAACCTTCTCAATCGATCCGGATTCTTTTTTTACACATTTTGGATTATAATCACATTAAAATGAGTTTTACGCTTGAAAAACTTGAATCAAAGTTAAAAATCTATCATTTTTGAAAACTTTTTCAATCTTCTCAAAATAAAAACATTCTCAATCGATCCGGATTTTTTTTTTTTTTGGAACAGCGATTTTATTAGAAACAAAAACTAGCAAGGAGCTAGATTACAAAACAATAATATAGGGGTTT
>BQNB010046401.1:22518-43712 GCA_026074375.1 Tanacetum coccineum
ACTTTAAGCTCTTTCTTGATTTCTGGTAAGTAATTTCCTTGATTCAGTGACGGTGAAGGATCACTATTGAGAAGAGATTCGAGAAGGATCACTATCGAAGTATTCGGAACTTCGAGATGTCTAAACGTAGAAGTAACCTTGTTGAAAAATCGAAGATGATTATGAGGGTCTTGCTTACTCGTAAATTGATTACTTTGCACAAGATTAATCAAAGTTTGTTTAAGCTCAAAATTGTTTGCATTTATCGGTGGAACAACAATTGCATCTTCGTATCCCTCGATGGGAGCTTGTAGCATTTGAGCCATGGTACGATTGTCGGCCATTGGAATCTCGGGTTCCTCAACAATAACCGATGTTATTTGTTGTTGTCGACGATTTCGATTACGAGCTTGAGAACGAGTGCGCATGCACTAAAAATAGAGAAAAGTAATTAAAAATAAAACAAAAATTACACTAATTTTTTTAACAATCTATTTTAAACGGATACACGGAAGACAACTTAAAACCAAATAATCAACTTACTTCACGGTAGCTCTTAAAAATTTCTTCTTAAGATGAGCCGTACCTCGTAAGTGACACAAATGGCAAGTTTTTTTAATCTTTGGTTCGATTTGGGAACTTTTCAAGTTCACCGGAACTTATTTATGATAATACCTCAATTGAAGGTATTATATGTTGGTGTTCTTTTACCAACTTTGTGTATTTTATTTTTTTTTAAAGACAATTTTTTTATATTTTTGATTTTTTTATATATTTATATGATAACTATACTAAAAAGAAAAGAAAATATTTTTTACTTTTTATATTTTTTAATTTTTTTGGATTTTTGAAATATTTAACAAAAATGAAACTTTCGAGGACGAAAGGATCTTCAAACCAAAATCAACAAACGTAAACGACGGAATCTTTAACACAAGTCCCCGGCAACGGCGCCAAAAACTGATTGTAGTTTTATATACTATAAAATATATAATAATATTCCAAAAGAGCAATTAAGAACTTTCCTAAAGTCTCCCTTAAGAAAAGCTCACTCTAAAAGATATATATAATATATAATACGTATATTTAACCGGGAAGAATGATCACCCGGGTCGTTTCCCCAACGACTTGTGAAATTGAAACCTTGCTTTAGCTTGGATTATGATTTGAATGAGAGAAAAGATATTTTTGAGTATCTATAACTACTAAATAAAAGCAACAATTAAAATGAACAATTAAAAGCAATTAAACACTTAAACAATTAACGGGAAACAAATAAAACGCGACAATTAAGCAAATAAGACAAAATTAAACTTTAAAATTGCAAACTAAATTTCTAAACCTAAAATAGGACAAAAGAAAATTTTAGGAAAAAGAAAAATATTTTTTTGATTATTTTTGAATTTATTATGAATTAAAAACTAATTTAATCTAATTAAATCCTAAAAAATAGCAAATTAAGTCCTAAAAATTTAGAAAAATGATTTTTAAACTTAGAAAAGTCTAAAATAACATAAAAACTCAGAAAACTATTTTTAACTATTTTTAAAATTAAAATCCTATTTTTAAAATTAAAAATAAAAGCTCAAAAATAAAAAAAAATCTAAAAGAGGTAAAAGTGATTTTTCTTAACGTAAAACTAAAAGTACTTTTTTATAAAACTAAAAACATTTTTTTGTATATTTTTTAAAACTTTTTTCTATTTTTTATGATTTTTCTAAATTTTAAAGCTACGAAAAATCCTAGACATTAATAGAATAAAGAGAGAAATATGAAAAATTCAGGGAAAGTCTAAAATGCAACAAAGATTACTAGAAAAATAAAAGGAAAGTCCAAGCTTAAAGATTAAGATCTAAATAAGCTTAGATAAGCCACGGCTTATTAAGGAAAAAGGAAATAAAAAGAACTATATCAATTAAAGGAAAGAAAGGTAGACAACTTGTCCCACCTAGAAGAGATGGTAAACACGTATGGTATATGAGTGAGAGGTCCAGGGTTCGAAGGGTGCTATATTATTTTTTTTCACTTTTTTACAAAAAACTATAAGTTGGAACTTATAAAGGACACAATTATAATAACTTTTAATAAAAGGAGCATAAGCTCAAACTTAAGAATAAGCTTAGAAAAAGCTTTTTAAAATCTGCCAACAGTAAGTGAGCTTTTAAACTCACTTTTTCTAGTTTTCAATAAAAGTTTTGCACAAGCTTCAATATAAGCTCAAATCTTAAAGTAAAAGCTAATTAAGAAACCTTAAGATTAGTACTAACTAGTTTTTATAAGCTAACTAAACAGATAACACTAAAAGACTACTAAATTTTAAACTAAAAAGTGCAAACTCAAAAATTAATTCAAAAAGCTCATTTTTAAACTAAGCTCAAATGCTCAATAAGCCAAGACCTAAGCTAAGCTTTTGAAAATAAGCTAACTAATGAACCCTAATAAGCCCCTGCTATTCAGTTTTTTAAATAAGCAACTAAACTAAGCACTAATGAAAAAAAAGCTGTTTATACTACTTATTTTTGGTGTTTTTAAGTTTTTTATAAACTTTAAGAAGCAAATGCACCTAAGAAGCTAAGCTAGAAAATAGAAAACAAGCTTTAAACTGAATTAACCTATATGTAATCTAGATTTCTACTAAATTTAAAAGCCTAAAAACTAATTTAACTATCCTAAGTGAAATCAAAAAGGACAGCAGTAGTAACAAAGGTTACTACTGCTAGTGTAAATGAACTAAAGCCAAAATCAAATTGCATGTGACATTTTTGGTCTAACCTGCAATGAACACTCTTGTTGAGTGTATTTAAACATAATGCAACTCAAGTTTTAAGCCTAAGGAGCTTTGATCAAAATTTCACAATGAAATGGCAAAAACAAGTTCCCCTAGTGCAGGAACATAAATATTAAGCCCTAACTTTTTGATTACTTAAAACTAACTTTTAAAAACTCCTTTTCTACTAGATTAAAATGATAACACAACTAACTCAAACTAATTTCATAAGTTATTTTGACTTTTAGAGGTCAAATAATCTAAATCCAAACACTCCATATGAAATTGACAGAATTATCTTAAGCTTAAAAATAAAAATCTAATTAACTAAACCTTGATACCAGATAAAAAACTAGCTTATATTAGACTTATCTAACATGATTCAATAACTAATTAAGTTGAATTTTAAGAACTATAACTATTGCTAACTATTTTTTTGATTTTTTATAGATTTTATGACAGAAATGAGAATACTAAAATCTATACTTTAATAAGTAAAAACAGATAAGCAAACTATTCTAATGAGTACTAGTAAATCAAATAAACACACAATAAGCAAGAGATAAGCAAGAAGATTAAGCAAATAAGCAGTTTACACTAATAAACACTTATTAAACTAGGTATTAAAGGACAAAGGAAAGTTTAAATGAAACTTACTTGAAACTTCAGCTAAACAGAAGTTAAGAGGCTTAATTGAGCTTGTCTACAGCCCCGGCTTATCCAAGGATAAGCCAGTAATAGTCCATGGGAGCTCATCCATGGTTAGCTCCCCTTCCAAAGCTTATAAGTCCAAATAGTTAAGGTATTAACTGATTTTAAGGTTTAGGTATATTAAGATCAAACTTAAGCTCAATTATTAGCTTAGAGACTAATAAGAGCTTGTAATTAGCTTATCAAAACAGTAGCTTCACATTAAAGAGCTTATGAATAAAACAAGAGCTTTTAACAAATTATTGGAAAGTAAAAGTTCAATTTTATTAACTAGAAGCTTGTTTACATTACTGAAAAGAACTTACAAAAGGATTAAATGAAAATTACATTTAAAGAGAACATTGCATAAGCTAAAACAATTAAGCTAAAAATTTAAAAGCTAACTAACTCCCCTTGTTTGTGTGGAGTGTGAAGGCCTTTTATAGCCTGATGAAGAAACTTCTAAGCTGTGCCTTGCTACCCACGCTCCTTTCAATCTTAATCGTACAAATCTTCAATCATAGAAGAATGTTTTTGAGCCCTTGGATCACAAATGAACTCACACGGATTGCCAGCGTGGCAATCCTTGATAGAGACATTTGTGCTTGTTGTGTGAGTGATTCTAGAGTAAACCCAATCATTTTCATGTGCTTCCTCACATCCACGTGGCTTAATTGCTTGGCTTGACCAATAAGGAGCCTTGATATGACTGATTTGACCCTGCCATCTTGTTATTGAGTGCTTGAATTACCCACTTTAACCTTCAATTTGGAAAATCCCTATGATTTGACTGGAGGGTAAACTTTGGGACGATGAATGAACAGTAACCCTTTTAGCGCCCTTTTTCTAATTGAAATGGGTAAAAACATTTTTTAAACTATGGGCTTATGGCAAATTCAGTCCTTGTGTTTGTAATATGAAAATGTGTAGTGTTAAATGACTTTCACTAATGGCATAAATGGCCCCTGGATTTATATAAAAGGGTAATGGGCTTTAAGGTTTTAGGCCGGGTATGGACTTTGGATCCGGGTGAGGTTTTAAGGTATAAAGGGCCCATTAAGACTTTAAGGACCATTTGTGTAATCTTTTGAAACTTAAGGGACTGAATTTGAAACTTTAGGGGCTTTGTCTTCTAGTGTTGACTTTGAGAGTTGACTGAGGTTGACTTTTTGACTTTGGCTTCCGGCTCTTGCACGCTCTTCCATTCTCGTGTCCGTGTTTGCCCGTTTTTGATGGTTTTCTTGTAATTTTTGTCTTATCCGTACCTGCTTACACAAAACACAAAAAACAAGCATATCTTTGCCATTTTTAGTATGTTTTTAGTCATTTAGGATCATTTTTGGTGTTAACGGATATGTGTATTTTACACTTATCACATATCATTCCTATGTTTAGACGATACTTCTTCCTAAACCCTAAACTTGGCAATTCTGTCACAATTAACCAAATCCGCATAAAGCATTCGTAGTTGATTATATTCTATCTTAGGAGACAATAATGGTTATCTTATTGAATCCTAGCTCAACAAGACTTTACTAACTTACTGTTTAACGGCTCTTTATATACTAGTAGTCCACTGTCCAGATCTTTACCCAAAGAATCATAACGTTATTTGTTAGTCCTAGGTCACCTGCTAGTCTAACTATTCACTAAACCAAGAGCAAAGATAGGTCAATATTTGTGATCCTATTAATTTAGATATATAAATTGCTTATGTGGAGAGCCATCCTAAACTCTAGCCAACGCTCTATTTGTATTCCTAGATCCAGTTAAATGATAGGTCGCATACTTAAGCATGTAAACAAGTATAAATTGATAAACATAAAACAACTCACAACGAATAAGCATACAATCTTAAATAAACAAACAAAACATTAAATTATCATAAACATGGATAATACCTAAAGGTATTAGCCAATAGCTATTATAGCTATACAAATGTCATAGATAAATGATTAAGGTAAACTAAACACTAATGAACGATACCAAAAACCGAACGCATATTTAGAGTATAGAAATTACAAGGGTTTTCCTATGAATTGAAGTGCTTTGCAGGACCTTCTTGGCTTCTCTTCTCTTCTGAAAATCGCACTTGGTGGTTAATGCTTATCTCTTTGATTTAATGCACACCTAAAGTTCGTATTGGGGTTTGATATTTATAAAGTCAGGAATTTAGTTGATACGCCATATTGAAAGGATTCAATACGGTGTATTATGGTTTATTAGTATGGGCTCTACGATTATTATATTCTAGAATATTCCATTACTTGTACTTGAATATGGCATATGCCTTTCTTCTAGATACGGAGTATAGATCTTTCCTTCGTGGATGATGAGTGAAGTTTAGGGCAAAGATATGTCGTATCTTCCTTGATGGATATGACGTATAGGTTGTCAGAATCAATGCTCTTTTTGATTTCTTTGTTCGAGCTCCAAAGTGCCTACCTTTTGATTAACTTTCACTCTTTGCTCGATAATTACTCCAAATCATAAATATAAGTAATTAAGTACCAATTCATACATAAATAATGTTAACCAAGCAATTTAGCTGGGATAAATGATGCTATAAAATAGTCGTTATTTGATATCATCACCTAGGAAAGATTTCATAAGGAGTTTTGAGATGTCTTTTAACAACAGTAGTCCTGTTTTGAGTGTAGCATGCAGTGGTTATAGCTTCATTCCAATATTTCTTTGAAAAGACAGATCCTGAGAGGATTGTTCTTGTCGCTTCTATGAGAATTCTATTCTTCCTTTCAGCAACACCATTTTGTTTAGGTGTGTAAGGAGAGGAAAAGTTTTGTGAAATCCCTTTTTCATCATAGAAGTTGACAAGAATGCTATTTCTGAATTCAGTACCATCGTCTGTTTAAAGTTGTTTGACATGAATGTCATTTTGGTTTTCAACTCTCTTAATGAAAGACATAATGGTTTCTGGTGCATGACTTTTCTTTTTCAAGAATTATACCCAAGTGTACCTTGAGTACTCATCAATAATGACAAGAGTACGTATACTTTTCATGGGTATTGGACCTAGGAGTTACAAGTCCAAAAACATCCATGTGAAGAAGATAAAGATATTTTTTGATTGATGAGGTTTGTTTTGTTTTAAAACTGGCTTTGTGATGTTTTCCTTTTTCACATGATGAACATGGTTTGTCCTTTGAGTAGACAGGTGAGGGAAGACCAATAACAAGATTTTTTTTGGCTAATTGGTTGATTGTTTTGAAGTTCAGATGAGAGAATCTTTTGTGCCATAGCTAGTTTAAACTTTCATATGCTTTTGGCAAAGAAACAAGATTATTGTGCTGAAGATGTCATGTCAAGAACATAAACATCTCTTACTCTATGAGTAATCATCACAACTTCTTTGTTGCAATTAAAGATAATTTCTATTTTCTCATCAAACTAAACAATATATTTAGCATCACACAGTTGGCTTATGCTAACTGGATTGTATTTGGGACCATTTACAAATTCTACTTTTGTGAAAACTATACCATTACATTTAATATAACCATATCCTTTAGTGATACATGTAGAGTCATCTCCAAATACTACCTTAGGTCCTGGTTGCTCCACATATTTATGCAGATAGCTTTTGGCACCAGTCATATGCCTTGAGCATCCATTGCTCAGGTACCAGATGGGCCTCCTAATGTCACTCTGCACAAATAAGTTAAATGGTTAGTTTTGCTTAGAAACCCTACTCTTAGTAGGAGTCTTAGATCTGTTAGCATTTGATGATTCAGCTTTCTTAGCTTGGAGTGCTTCACCTCTTCTAAACCACTCAATGTCATTGTGATCAGTTGTGGCATAAAGTGTACTACCATAAGTTTTACAACTTTTTGTGACTTGCTGAGGGTTTTTAGGTTTTATTCCTCTTCTTAGAGAAATGATACGATTATGACCTTTTATGTCATGGTCATAACTTCCACATATTTTAAATATGGGATAGTTGACACAATCATCAAATTGATGATTATTAAACCCATAGTTTTTGCATGGTGGGAAGGGTTTCAGAGGTCTTGAGGTTTGAGATCTTGAAGAAGATCCACCTTGACTTTTGAGATGCTGAGACATGTTCATGTAGCTCAAGTATTCAACATGATCATAAGTTATGTGATCAGTTCTCTCACATTTTTTACAAAACAAGACTTTGTAACAATTCTTAGAGAGATGATTGTTCATACCACAAAGTTCCCAACCCTTTTTGAATTATGTTTTGTATTTTGTTTGGAGTGAGTTTTGAGGAACATGTTGAGGTTTGTTGTTTCTGGAGTAATGATAACATCAAATAGTTAATACTTTTTAGTATCAAAATCCCTATTAAAATGCTTGTAACTATTGTATAAGTGCCTGAAAATGCTACTTAATAGAGTAAGAGACTCGGGATTTGGACATGGAAACACAAGCGAATGAAGATGCTCAAGGCTAGTTACGGCATAACCACCCTACAAGAGTTATGCCGTAACCACGATTTAAGAAGAAATGAGTCAACACCATAGTTACGGCGTAACAATAGCATTACCATTACGCAGTAACATACCACTTTGAAGAAAGATAACGTTTCCTAGTCACCATTATGGCATAACCATGGTGTTGCGGTTACGCCGTAACACATTTATGATGCGTTATTAGGTGGACTAGTTGAACATGGGTTAACAGGGTACTAGGGTAGGTTGGAAACTATCCATAGTGTAGGAATTTACCAAATTACCACCTCTATCACATTAAACACTTAAAAAGCACAAAAACTCTTTCAGAGGGGGTTTATAATCAATCTAGGTTACAGACAGGTCTTTAGGATAGTTAGGGTTTAATCATTGTAACTTAGATGCCCTACCTTTGTGACTTATAGGGGATTCGGGATCGCAGGAAGTATAAGGCAGATCTTAAATTCCAATTCAGGTCTATTGATATTAGAACGACTAATAAAATGATACTTAGACATTGCACAAGAAATACACATTATAACGTTAGTAATGAAATAACTAGGCTAGCACGCTTTTCTCCGTGATCACTTATATCTCATTTATTTTTCGCATTTATTTTCTGTTAAACTCTCAAATCAATTTAAAACCATTTTATAAAGGTGACATAATAAAATTAAAACTATTTAAACTTAGCTCTTGGGACGACCTCAGATTTACCAAGTCTTGCAGTACATACGACCGGGTTCTCTGCCCGTTAGTGCATGTAGTCATCGGTAGACGAGTTTTTTAAATTTAAAACTTGTAAAGTTATTTAAACATATAAACGCATCAAGTTTTTGGCACCGCTGCCGGGGAGCTAAAAAATTAGTTATAGTTTGATTTATTGTATTTATTTTATTCCAGTACTATTTTTTCTTAGTTTTTTAGGAAACATAATGGCCGAGAGAGACATAGATAACCTCAACATGAAGCAGTACAAAGTATTGACTTGAGGGAACCAGGTACCGGGCGTGGTTAAACCCGAAATTAGAGGCAATGTAAATTTTGAAATCAAGAGCCAATTCATGCGAGAATTACGAGAAGACACCTTTTCCGGGAACAAAAATGATGATGCTCACGAGCATGTGGAGCGGGTTTTAGATATTGTCAGTTTGTTCAACATTCCAGGAGTAACACACGACGCAGTCATGCTACACTTTTTCCCCATTACACTTACTAGAGCCATTAAAAGGTGGGTGGATAGACTTTCCCCAGGAACCATCGACTCTTGGGACCTCCTTAAAAAAAGCCTTTATCTAAAGGTATTGTTCACCATCCAAGACTGCTAAACAGCTTGAAGAAATCAATAACTTCAAGCAGGACGGTGATGAAACATTGTATCAGGCTTGGGAAATTTACAATGACCTGCTTAATAAATGCCCAACTCATGACATCAATGGCCATTGAAAGGTGAACATCTTCTACAATGGGCTGGGCACTATGAACCGCCAATTGCTTGACTCGTAGGGGCTAGTTCCTGGCATGACACCTACCCAAGCTTTCATAGCAATCCAGACGAGGCTAACCACTCTCAAAAGTGGTACGACGGTACATCTAGCAGTAATATAGAAAGCAACAGTAACACTGAGGGAATCGCTGCCATTATAAGTAAGCTTGATAGCTTGTGCCGAGACATGAAAAAGCTTAAGGAGAATGTTCATGCTATTCATGTAAGATGCCAACTTTGCAGAGGAGCTCATCTCGACAAGGAGTGTTCTCTTAACAAGGAAGTTAAGAGTGTTAAAGAGGTTAAGTATGGCGAGTTTGGATGTTCTTACCCTTTCAGCAATGGAGCTAAATATCGTATGGGCCCGCCTAGATAATACACACGCATCGACAATTGCCTACCATTTAGAGAAAAACAGCCAAGCTTGGAGGAGCTACTAAACAAACACCTTGAAGAGTCGACACGAAGGAGGGCTGAGATGGAAGAATGGGTAAAGAAACTCCAGGAAAACACAGAGATTAACACATGAAACCAAAGTGCCTCTCTTAAAAATCTAGAGACCCAAATCGAGGAGCTAACAAAGGAGTTTCATGCGAAAACTGCTAGTGAAGTACCCAATTCATTAGTTGGCCAATGCAAGGCAGTTTACGCCAATGATGAGGCACCAGTTGAAAATACATCTTCTAATGAAACTAACGAAGTATCTTTCCTTGCCAATAATGAAGCACATGTGGCTTAGGAAAAAGATGATGTTCCAATAATTCTTGCCATGACAACTACCTCCAAATGAGCTAAACTCAGGAAGTTTTACTCTTCCTTATACAATTGGAAGTTTAAATTTTTATGCGATGGCAGACATAGGTGCAAGCGTTAATGTCATACCCAAGTCCATATTTGAACATTTGAAACTAGCTAACTTTAAGAAAACCGACATGCTAGTTAAATGACAAAGAGGGCCCATATAGGAATAGTAAAGAACGTACTTGTTAAGATCGATAAGTTTTTATTCCCATCAGATTTTGTGGTTATAGATATGTTAAACATGCATAATGAAACCATGATTCTTAGGAGACCATTCATAGCAACCATTCATGCCAAGATCGACGTCTTCAATAAAGAAATCTCTTTAGGAATCAGGGATGACAGGGTTACTTTTGATATGGATAAGAAAATTCATAATTTCATGACTCCTGTAGGAAAGATTTATATGGTAAACTCAATTCATAATAATGAGTCTTCTACTAGTAGTAATGCGTCGTTAGATAAGTCCCCACCATTTAAGATATCTAACAACTTGCATCATGAAAACAATGATGATGATTATATTCAGGAACGAAGTAGCAAGAAGGCAAGGATGATTAAACCTGACACGAACACCCCGAGCGCACATTTCTGCAAACCCATTAAGCAAAATTGCAATGGAATACTCAAGGTTTGGCCTGCATGTGACCCAACCAAGAAGTTATGTAACGGGAGGAATGAAATCTATGGGATAGATAAACAGGGAGTTTTAAAAATTGGTATTATTACCTTGATGGTGAAAGAAAAAGCATAAAGGGGGTGGTTTATCGTTTCCTTACTTCCTCTTAGTAAGGCACGTGGATACCCATGGCAATGTTTTGATTTAGGAAAGTAGGTATGCGGAATGATGTAGTGAAAATTCTAGCCCAGAGACCCCCATATGGATTTTTACTTTGGTCCAAGAAGATTGCAAACCTAGACCAAGGGACTATCCCTTCAAGGAATGGTTATTAACAAAGGTAGGACACATTGACGTTAGAGAGCCAGTAAAGAAAGCCCTATTAAAATCATGGCTCGTTAATTGTTTCAAGAAGAATTAGTAAATGACCCGCGATCAAGGAGTTTTGATGATTACAAGTGGGTGTTCGATTTAAAAATCGATCAATTAACGGATAAGTATGAGTTAGGGATAGGAAATAAAGGACATATGCTTGATGATATATGGGAAAATTGCAATAAATTTCAAGGGGATAATACATACTGGTGGCATGATCATGGGTTAGAAGAGAATGAAAGACAAGAAAGCGGTTTAGACATAGAAGAGTATAACCCACCCGAGGTTCATGTAGAAACCTTTGAGGTAAAAAGATACTCGTTTAATAGTAGGTGGAGTTTCATTTGTGTTACCGAAGAAATAGGTGATACATTACCATTAGGAAGAGAAAACGGATCAAGGTTCAGAGAAATGATCAGAAAAGAATTAGACACAGGAAGGAAGGTCCAAAGAAAGACGTAGAGCGCCTTCAGTCTAACTTAAAGACTTGTTAATAAACAAAAGTGCTTGTCGGGAGACAACTCATCTTTTATTAATTGAATTCATTTAAATTATGCATATTAGTTGGTTTGTATACTTACTTAATTTTGAAGGTTCTCTTAGTAAGGATATGGAGTTCGAAGTCACTTTAATTCATATTCGTGTGGTAAAAATAGTTCCGTTAGGGCGTAACCACTCTAGTTACACCGTAACAGATCCAGTTCGACATAATCCTATCTATGGTTACGTCGTACCTTGTTATAACCAAAATTTTAAAATTATTTTTTCCACATGATTACGGCGTAACCCAACTCATGGGTACGCCGTAACTTCCTTTTGAAAACCTTAATTAAGCTCGAAACTTTTACTAAACCGAGTATAATTAAATAAACCTTGTGTGTATGTTCTCTGGAAACCCTCACGAGACTTCACTCCTCCACTTGGGCCACCAAGTGGTTTAAAAGGCTTGTTGCATACGCTAAATGCAACTGTGATTCCTACGAATATGAGTTAGGTTTTCCTGTATAATTTTATTTTGAACGTTTAATGCATTTAGTTTATTTAGTGATTTCAGGGGATACAAGTTTGCTTAGGATACGCTTTCTAAGAGATGATCTCTTGCCATTATCATTTGGAGTACAGAGCATTGCTCAAGGGAGTCTCTCGTTCTAATTCTACTCTTACCTTTTGATTTCATTTCTTAAATGTACAATAGGGACATTGTACAAACCAAGTAGGGGAGGGGGTTGATTTTCTAGTTTTCTTTGAAATTTTGTGCCAATTTTAAATTTTGCCTTCGATTTTTCACTTGACCTATATTTTCCTTCAATTTTCTAGTTTCTTTGAAATTTTATGCCAATCATAAAAATTTTGACATGTTTTTCTTACTAACCTAGAATAAATCTTTGTCGAGCGCACTATTACCCTCTATTTCAATTGGCGAGGTTAAGCCGAATGATTGCATTTTTATCTATTATACAAACATCCACCAAAAATATGAATATGCCGGTAGTATTGTAGACTTTGGAACTTTGCATGCACATCATTTCGAGACCTAATTGATTAGCAGGAATAGACGGTTTAAGAAGGAAACATTTAGGAATTTACCCCCAAATAGCCTATATGTGTGTGTTTATCGACTTGTTACACTGACTTGTCGATCTCATGTGTAAAACCCCTTGTTGCACTCATTTTTAGTGCAGGATACCCCTAGATCACCCTATTGAGCCAATCCTTCCTGTTTGAACCCTTTATGTTAATGTTTCGTTACACCATTTCGCCTTAGCCAACCCTGTACTCCATATTTCCTTTGTGTTGAAATCTTTGGATACTTATGTCCATGGTTCGGGGAAATGAGCATGGAATTTTATGCGTTCGTGAAAGACCTATTACTCTTGATCTATGAAGACCCCTTTATATCATCACTTTTGATATTGTTCATCTCTTAAGTGGGGGTATGTATATTGTATGCTACAGGGGTAGTAATAATAAAAAAGAGAGAAATATAAACCTCTATAGCATATGTATGTTGGTTATGTGTTATAAAGCCAACAAGTTGTTCAGAATATGAAGATGGTGCAACTATAAGCCATCTGTTTGTGCAAGATATGGAGATGGTGCAACTATAATCCATCTGTTTGGATATGGAGATGGTGCAACTATAAGCCATCTTTATGATTGTAAAGGTGGGGCTGGTAGCCCATTATTTTGGATCAAATTTTCACACTTAGACATTTGGATTTATAGATAAACAGTAGCCGGTTATGACAACCTTACATTATTTAGACTATTTGTTTTATGTTTATTTTATTTAACACCAATTAAATGTGTATCCCATGTCTTATCCTACCCTTTAAATGATTCTAGCCCTTTAGCCTGCTCGAGTTAAGGAAAGAGCAATCACATGTGTCTCGCCCATGGACTTGGCTGAGCATATGTAATTTTGTCGCCTTTTCTGGATCAATGGTATCGAAAAGAATCAATCACCTGTTTAAACTTGTATGTGTCACCTATGTTGCCTTTAAGAGCTGTTTAGACCTTAATTCTAACTGGTGCAAATTTGTGTATTTTCCAAGCTTATGATAGAATACATGCTATGAAAGTGTAGTTGAGTGATCACCCCAAAAATGAAACCCTTAGACTAGTAAGAGATTTGAGTGATTTTGATCCCCTTTTTGTGAGGTGTTCGACTTTGATCTTTTAAGCATAAGTAAATTATGAATTCATTTCTCTGAGTTGAATTGGAGAAATCTTTTTATGAGGTATTCTAACAGGTCTGCTTGAGGGCAAGTAGAAGTCAAGTGGGGGGATATTTGATAACATCAAATAGTTAATACTTTTTAGTATTCAAAATCCCTATCAAAATGCTTGTAATTATTGTATAAATGCCTAAAAATGCTACTTAATCACTTTATATTTTGTTTATAGGAAGAATACAAGCATTGGAGCAAGAGACGCGAGATTTAGACGTGGAAACACAAGCATATGAAGACGCTCAAGGCTAGTTACGGCGTAACTACCGCGCAGGAGTTACGCAGTAACCACGATTTAAAAAGAAATGAGTCAGGACCATAGTTACGGTGTAACCATAGCATTACCATTATGTCGTAACATACCACTTTGAAGAAAGATGACGTTTCCTAGTCACCATTACGGCATAACCATGGCATTACGGTTACGCCGTAACACATTTTAAGCCTGGATAATGGAAGTCCACATCAGCATGGTTACGGCGTAACACATACTTAATAGTTACGCCGTAACAGACTCAAAACTTATATATAGAGCCCTCATTCAGCACATTCAAAATCAACCGTTCCACCACAGTATCAAGGGGTGAACCAAGCTTCTAGAGGTCGAAGAGTTCCACCAGAAGTCCAAAGGAGAAATCACTTCACTTAATTTTGTATTTAATCATTCATAAACGCATACTGTAAGTCTAATGATGATTCAATCCATGATTCCTTTCATTTACTCTTGTTGTACTATTACCATGAGCGGCTAAGCACTTCTAGTGTTGGCCTAGTTATGAATTTACTATTGTTATGTTGACTGTTTTTTGTTTAATTATCGCTTTATTGGATATCTTTGTAGTCTTTCATTGATCCCTGAGTTTTGGTAGTATTGAGGGTGGTTTAGATCATGTTTCTTCTATTATTAGGCGGACTATTTGAATATGGGTTTAATAGGGTACTTGGGTAGGTTGGAATCTATTAATAGTGTAGGAATTTACCAAATTACCGCCTTTATCACATAAAACACTTAAAAAGCACAGGAACTCTTTCAGATGGGTTTTATAATCTATTTAGGTTATAGACAAATCTTTAGGATAGTTGGGGTTTAATCACTGCAACTTGGATGCCTAACCTTTGTAACTTGCAGGGGATTCGAGATCGCAGGAAGTATAGGGCAGACCTCAAATGCTAATTCGGGTCTGTTGATATTAGAACCACTAATAAAATGATACTTAGATATTGCACATGAAATACACATCATAACATTAGTAATGAAATAACTAGGCTAGCACGCTTTTCTCCCTGATCACTTATATCTCATTTATTTTTTGCATTTATTTTTTATTAAACTCTCAAATCAATTTAAAACCATTTTTGAAACGTGACATAATCAAATTAAAACTATTTAAACTTAGCTTTTAGGATGACCTCGGATTTACCAAGTCCTGCACTACATACGACTGGGTTCTCTGCCCGTTAGTGCGTGTAGACATCGGTAGACGAGTTTTATAAAATTAAAACTTGTAAAATTATTTAAACAAATAAATGCATCAAGTAAGATGGCTGATTATTTCTGATTTATAATTTTAGATCATTTAGTTCTTTCATTACATAGATAAAGGAATGTCATCTTCAGTTTTCACATTCTTTAGTTTACCAGCAGGAGCTGAATTCTTTTTGGAAGCTGAAACATTTTTATTTCCCTTAGTAGGAGCTGAGAGGTTGGTTGGTTCATTTATAGTGACACCTTTTAATGTTTCAGCTTTGAATGTTGAATTAAACTTCAAAATTGATTTGATAGTCTTAGATCCAGATGCAGGTTCAACATCAGCAAGTTTCTCCAATGGAGGAAGAGGGATGCTACAAACTAAGGATGATTCTTCAGCTGAATCATAGATAGTGACTGAAGAGTCAGTGACAATCAAGGTGGCTGAGGGGTCAGTGATTTCCACATTTAATTTAGATGAAACAATTATACCAGTATCATGATTAGGCAAATTAAATCCTTTAGCTTTAGATAGCCATAATCTTTTAACATTAGGAATAGATACTTTGGTATCATTAGCTGAAGATTTTACAAAGACTAAGTCTTTTTGCCTAGAACTGGAGAGATCTTCAGTGAGTTGATCAACTCCTTAGATTCTTTTCTTTTGATTTAGAATTTGTTCACTTATTTACTGATTTACTTTGTTAGAACTGTTAAGCCATGTTTCTGTGATTTATGTTAGCTCTTTCAGTTCTTTTCTTAAGTTTTAATTCTCTTTGGGAATTTCAATGTTTACATGCTGCATTGTGAGAAAATTCAAGCTTTTCCTGTTTTAGTTCTAACAGTTTTTCTTTGCATGTATTCAGTTCTTAAACAATATCTCTATGTTTAAACATATGATTATTTCTTTGTTCCTCAACAAAATTAAGATCTACACCCAAATAATCAAGAAAATATTTTCTTTCATCATTATCTTCCATTTCAAGAAGAGTTTGTACCTTTCTCATGGGGATCTTGACCCATTCACCATTTATGACACTTTCTTTTCCAACAACACCACTTTCATCATCAACAAGTTTCATGAGTACCTTTACATCAACCATTTCATTGTCATCAGAAGACACTTCCTCTTTATCCCATTCATATGCTTCAGCAACAAGACCTTGGTTTCTAACCTGAGAAGATTTGGATGTTAAAGCACCAGAACTGAGGAGGGCCAGTTTGGCCTAAACATTGTTGTATTTGGCTTCAAAGTATTTGTTGGGCCTTAGTTCTGGTTTGTGTTGTTGAGAGGAATTGATGAATTTTGGTAACTCTGGCCTCGCGCCTCAATTAAAAAAGACTTTTGTTCATAACAGTACAAAATTTGGAATTCAAGACCACAACAATGAACCTTCAAGTTCAAAGCTGGTTCCAAATGTTGTTCCTACCGTAGACAAGACATATACATCACTACATGAATTGGAGTTACTCTTCTGTCCTATGTACGAAGAATACTTCAATGCAGGAAACCAAAGTGTATCAAAGTCTTCCGCTATCTTTGATAATCCTCAACAACATGATACACAACCTACATTGAATGTTCAACCTACATTAAAACCGATCATTTCACCAACAAATTTCAAAGCTAAGGAAAACAACACTAATCAAGTAGAAGATGCACAGTTTAAAGCATATGAATTTATCAATCCTTTTGCTACACCAAGAACAAAAGCTGCTGAGTCTTCCTCACGAAACGTTGATATTTCAAACATGCATACATTCTATCAAAGACACCGTTCCAACTACCATTGGACTAAAGATCATCCTCTAGAACAAGTTAGTGGAAATCCATCAAAGCCTGTGCAAACAAGACAATAACTTGCTACAGATCCGGAAATGTGCATGTTCGCGCTCACCGTGAGTACTGCTAAATCGAAGAACCTTAAAGAAGCAATTGCTGATCACGCATGGATCGAAGCAATGCAAGAAGAGCTTCATTAATTTGACAGACTCAATGTCTAGGAACTTGTTGACAAACCTTTTGGAAAGACTGTGATTAATCTAAAGTGGTTATGGAAGAACAAGAAAGATGAACACAATACTGTCATTCACAATAAGGCATGACTTGTAGCTAAGGGATATCGTCATGAAGAGGGAATTGATTTTGAAGAATCTTTTGCACCAGTCGCTCGGTTGGAAGCTGTTCAGATTTTCATTGCCTATGCTGAACACAAATCATTTACTATCTACCATATGGACGTAAAACCAACTTTTCTTAAAGGTCCACTGAAGGAAGAAGTATATGTAAGTCAGCAAGATGGGTTCGTTGATCTTGATCGTCCTAAAAAAGTCTATCGCCTCAGGAAAGCACTTTATGGATTGAAGCAAGCTCCAAGAGCCTGGTATGATGAACTCTTGAAATTACTGATATCCAGAGGTTTCTTTAAAGGTATAATAGACCCCACACTATTTACGATAAGATACGGGGATGACATTCTACTTGTGCAAATTTACATCGATGACATAATTTTTGGGTCCACAAACCCAAAATTTTCTAAAAAGTTAGAAAAACTAATGCAAAGTAGATTTGAGATGTCCTTGACGGGGGAAATGAAATTCTTTTTAGGATTTCAGACGCACCAATCCCCATGAGGTATCTTTATCAACCAGTCTAAGTATGCTTTAGAAATACTCAAAAAGCATGAAATGGACAAATGTGATAGCATTGGTACACCAATGGCTACATCACCAAAGCTGGATGCAGATCTGAGTGGTACACCCATAGATAAAACAAGATACCGAAGTATGATATGTCACTTATGTATCTGACTGTCAATAGACCAAAATTAGGGCAAGCAGTATGTTACTTTGCACGTTATCAAGCAAGACCAACTGAAAAACACCTCAAGGAGGTTAAAAAGATCTTTCGGTACCTAAAGAATACCATTACCATGGGACTCTGGTATCCGAAGGATTCATGTTTTGAACTAACCGTTTTTCAGACGCAGACCATGCAGGTTGTCTTGATACACGCAAAAGCACTTCTGGAGGAATACAATTCCTAGGTGACAAGCTCGTTAGTTTGATGTCAAAGAAGCAAGACTGCATCGCAATGTCAACTGCAGAAGCCGAGTATGTGGCGTTATCTATAAGTTGTGCTCAAGTACGCAGGATGAGAACACAGCTTAAGAATTATGGATTTGACTATAACAAATGTAACATCGGAGAATTTTCGAAATTTTGAATGACGATTTTACCCTTTGACTTTTAGGCCCTGACTTGACTTTTTGACTTTTGGTCTTTTATTGTCACATAAAAACGATTACCGCATAACTGGTAAAATTTTCGGAACATATTTCAATAATAAGTCGTATTTATTATTACACACCTCGAGTACAAAGTTATTTTTAACTTATTTGATTCGAAAACGAAAAAGGATATATATTAATTCCTAAGTTGATTTATCAAAAACGAGCAGCTAAATCACGTTTTCATTATTCGGACTCTAAAGCAATTTGATGTAAAACGACATTCCTGACAACTTTTTAGTTTTGACCGAGACCCGAAAACAGTCAGAAGGTGACTGAAATGCCCTCGCAAGATTTAGAAACAAGAAAATAATTAAATTATATTTAATTAACACTTTTTATTAAATAAAAATATTTAATAAATTAGTCATCATTTTATTCAGTAACGTTTGTTGATAACGCAAATATACGGGTTAAAATTTTGTTTTTATTTTTACTTTCGGACCAGACATAACCGGGTTTACCAAATAAATAACAAATATTTTTATATAAATGTTATAAAAATATTTATGAAAGACTATCAAATGAATACTCATTTTTATTGGAAAAATTATACCGAACGCAATGGCGCAAGTTTCGTATTTTGAATCATCCGATAAGTGGCTCAAACGAGTCCCGAACCGTTATTTAACGAAAGTTACACTTTTGGTCCCTGTAAAATTTTACACAACTTACCCTAAACTATTAAAACTTATCATATTTTTTTATAAGTTTTAATATATATATATAAGTTTATATTTTTTTCATTTGTGATAAAAAAAATACACACACACCACTCCCTCTTCTCTCTCAAGATTTCCGGCGACCACCACCGGACGGATTCCGGCCACCACTGTCGTCGCCGCCGCCGGAAAACTTTTCCGGCGAGCTTTCCGGCCGAATCCAAAAAGGTTTCTCACCACCCGATCTATCTGATCCCCACTACCACTCTCCTCCACGCGCCATCACCACCACCACCTCACCACAGCCGTCGTTCCTCGCTCATCACCACCCTCATCACCACGACGTACGCCACGACAGGGTGTGTTCGGTTTTAATTTTAAAAGCACCAAGAGTGTTTGTGGGTTATGATAAACCCAAAAGGGGTGTGTCGGTTGGGCAGTCATCGCACCACGAGGGTGTGTTTGGTGGGGCAGCCACCACTAGGGGTGGGTTTGGGTTCAATATAAACACCTCAAGGGTCTGTTTGGTTCTCGAGTTAGCACCAAGGGTGCGCTCGGTTTGATTTTGCACCGAGATAGGGTGCGTTTGGTGGTAATAAAAACACCACGGGGTGCGTTGGGCCAATGTAAACAGCTAGGGGTGTTCGGCTGGTTTGTAAAACAACAAAAATAGGTGCGTTTGGGTCCGGGTCAGCAACTAGGTTGCGTTTGGTTGTTAAATTAGTCATTAGGGTGCGTTTGGTTCTAAGTGAAACAGCCAAAGGTGTGTTTTGTTTGATGTTTACATGATTAGGGGGCGTTTGGTTGGATAGAAATCGCACAAGGGTGCGTTTGGTTCTAAGTGAAACAGCCAAAGGTGTGTTTTGTTTGATGTTTACATGATTAGGGGGCGTTTGGTTGGATAGAAATCGCACAAGGGTGTGTTTGGTTTAGTAGAAACCAATACGGGTGTGTTTGGATGGCTGTTTAACAGCCATGGGGTACGTTTGGTTTAGCGGGAACCGCACAAGGGTGCGTTTGGTTGGTGGTGTGGCACGAAAGAGTGCGTTTGGTTTTGTTATTTACACAATAAGGGTGCGTTTGGGATAGCAGAATTAACATATGGGTGTGTTTGGAATAACAGATATACACCAAGAGGTGTGTTTGGGACAGCAGGGGTGTTTGGTTCGCGGGTCAGAACCACAGCGGGTGTGTTTGGGTGAGCAGATTAACCATAAGGGTGTGTTTGGGTTAACCTAAATTGACTATTGACTAATATAAATTGACAATTAAATATAACGTAAGACTTTATAAATTATAAATCGGAACTAAAATGGTGGTTAATGGTTAAATAAATATGGTATTTATTAATTTGTTTAGTTATAAATATATATAAATATATATTTAAAACACGTAGATATTTTGCAACGCGCGGTTTGTTGAAAAGTGGAAAAGAAAACATTAGGTTTTATAAATATGGGGAAACGTTATATAACCGGGAAGGTCATGACGAAATTTATATAACTTTTTATATTTAGTAATGTTTTACTAAAGCCTCTATTATTTTAGAAATCGATAAAAGGGACTAAGTTATATATTTTAAAGATATAATAATTTTTATTATACAATAACCGGATAAACGAACGAAAACTATACTTTTACAATGAGATAACTAATTTAGACACGACTCGTCGAGGAAACGAAATATAAATTTATAAAATATTATTTTATATTTTATAATTGTCAGCTAGAAGATAACATAACAATTGTTGTAAAAACTTTACAAACATCGTTTAAACATAAGTGGTAACCTTAAAATGTACGTTTACGCATATGTGGTATGTGTTTAATTACACATACCTTTTACCTTTAAAAACGAGCTAAAATAACCAAAAACGGACTTAAAATGC
>BQNB010046402.1:0-40647 GCA_026074375.1 Tanacetum coccineum
GTGAGGTTTAATATATAAATGAAAAAAAATATAAATATATATGAAAAAGGGAAAGAACGCCGCACTTTTGAGCAGTTTTCTTAGATAAAACTTGCCAAACACGATTTTAACCCATTATAATAAAAAAACACTCACACAAACTCACCAAAACTGTCGGGGTTCTAACAAAAACAGAGAATTTTTTTCAAAGATTAATCTACCAAGTTTGTAAGCATGCCTAGGGTATGTTTATATCATTCTTTAACTTGTTTATTATCAATTTGTTTAAAATTCGTGCCCATTAGGGTTTATAATAATTACATTAGTGAAAATTTGAATCCATGTTTCATATGAACAATTGACCATTTGAATTAGGATATTTAGAAGTTATTTGATGCATATATGCTTGATATGGATTAATCTAAAAAACATTGTTCATATTATGAATTTACATTTAAAAATAAATTGTTTAAAGATCATAAAAATTTTCATCAGCCCAAAAAGTACGCCGGTTTTGTCCTAAAACCGCCGCACTTTGCCATATTTTCCAAAAAGTATGCAGCACTTCAGGGAAGTGCGCCGCACATTTTGCCTCAGAATGTAACATAATGTTTCACAAACAATCAAAACTAAGACCATTGGTACCAAATCAATTCTAACATAACTATAACTTTATTGTTGATTGTTTTTTATGTATAGACTATGGGAACAAACGATGACGAGGCCGGATCATCACGATCTAAACGCTCAAGACATGAAACCGTGGAAGAGGTATTGCTTCCACAAATTCACCATGAGTTCTTTCTATGGGAAAGATGTCACAGAGATACAAAGTCTAGGTACAACACTAGATTGGCCCAATTGCTTCCTAGACACATTTACTCGCCTTATATCGTAAACTGGGTTGTGCTGAACCGAATGGGTTGTGATGGAGAGATTGATGACATGTTGAGAATTAGGTTGCGTGAAGCTGGATCGGATGAAGAGATATTTACTTTGGTGGATTGGATTAGGGCTTTTAATATTAATGAGCTAATTTATGTCAAGCTTTGCCATGAGTTTTATTCTACTTATGAGTTTGATGAAGTGTGTGCTGATGATGAGTTACAAACCAATAAGATCATCAAGTTTAGACTTGGTGGACGTGCTAATAATTTAACCTTGTTAGAGTTTGCTCGAAGGTTGGGACTATATCAAGCAGTTGAGCTTGAGGAGGAAGGTTTTAATATTTACTTTGAAGGAGGTTTGCGTAATGATGATAATTTTAATGCTCAGGATTATTGGTTAAGCATTAGTCGAGAGGATAACCTTGGTTTATCCAGGAGTCATACTTCTACTATCAGGAACCCAATTTTGAGGGTGATCCATAAAATGTTCACTTATGGCTTGTGTCAAAGGACGACTGGGTATGACAAGATTCAAAAGAATAATTTGTAGCTTTTAAGTATGTTTGATGCTAGACACCAAAATAGGTATGCAAATGTAGCTTGGGTGATTGCGATGGATGAAGAGGAAAGGAGTTGGGGCTCAGAAAGAGAGTCAAATTTGTTGTGGTCAGTTTATTTTAAAGCTTGCTAGGAAATGCAGGGTGTTGACAAAGGATGTGGTGAGGAGCTTAAGTGCTTCAATTTATTGTAGGGATTTGGATACAATTACACTTAGAGATTTGATCGACTCTGATGGTAAGCTTATTCCTAAAGATCCATAGCCGAGTGTGCCTAAAGTTGGTATTCCAAAACCTCTGAGGGCATCTATGCAGGATTTGTATGGTAGGATGGGTAGGATGGAGATACGCCAAGAGGCGATAGAGCGGATGAAGTATAGGCAGTCATATCACTAGGATAGGTACCAGGGAGTGTTCGAGCACATGGCTGGGGTTTATAGTGTTCCAACACCTCCACCACCACAGTATCAGCATCAGTAGGATGATGAGTAGTGTCGAGATGGCCTGAGTTGGTTTAGTGACCACATGTTTTGGGTCACTTATGTTCTAAAACAATTTCTCTAAAAACAATTATTATTATTATGGTGTGAAAAATGCCTCTGTTGGCATTAAAAATAATATTATCGTACTTTCTATTAATAATTAATTAGGATTATTATTATTATTTGTTTGCGCAAATGTTTATATTTGTAACAGGAAGAAGAAAAAGAAAAATCAAAGATTCAGAACATCAACTACAATTGAAAAGTATTATTTCAATTTCTCATTTTATCTTTCTCTATAATATTTTCACATTGAGGACAATGCTCATATTAAGTATGGAGGGGTGATAAACTCGAAAAGTTAGAATTTTTAAGAGAAGTTAAAAGAAATTTTTGAAAATAGCATTTTATTGATCACATATAAGCAATCTGACTATGAATTGATAACAATACTAGCATATTTATACCACCCAGAAAAATGGTGAGGTTTAGATCTTAAAAATTCAGGTATCTATCTTTGATACCTAAGATAATTTTTATCTTTAGCTTTCTCGAGTTAAGGAATGAGCAATTACATATATCTTAATTGTCGTTGCGGCTGTGTATATGTAGTTTTGTCTTCTTTTTTGGAGCATTGATATCGATTTAAAATTGTATGAGTGTGCCGGTGATTTGTTAATTCTAGAACTTGTGCTTGAAATCTTTATAAGACCGCAGTAAGAACACGTTCGCGTGTTATAAACATTTTACTGATTAAGAGGTGATAAAAATATAAATATAAGTAAACAATAAGTTTGTTCAAAAAGATTTCTAATAAAATTATCTAAAATTTATTCCGTACGAATTAAAGAAAGTAAATGTTGGTATTGTTGTTTAAATGAAGTGCGAAGGTTGTAAACTTCTAAGTTCGTTTGAAGTGGTGTGCTTATCCTAAGTATGGGAGAAAGCAAGTTTCCCCCAAGATTAAATTGGTATAAAAAAAGAGAATGATGTAAAGGAATAAGTTGGATGTATTGCGGATAAAGTAAATTATGATTTTGTTACAAACCTTTTTCTACAAATAATAAATAATATCACTAAATAAATGAACTCTTTTGATGTTTATGTTTGGTGCTTACGCCATGTCAGTGAAATTTAGTTTTTTGTACAAGCTTATGGTAATTTGAACATTTCATGACTACACGTATGAGTGACTTTCATTTACTATCCATTTTACTAAATTGAGCGAGTGTGAAAAAGAAGCTTATCTATAAATATTCGTGAGTTGCTTTGTCGCGTTATCTATGCTTGTGATCATTAATTTGTTTTGTTAAAACGAAATACTTTCGCTTTGATTGCTTGAGGGCAAGCAATAATCTAAGTATGGGAGGATTTGATAACACTCCAAATATACATAAAATATCCTTCGAAAATACATTAATATATATGGTAACGCATAAAATATTGCAAAGTTTGCTTGTTTGTTGTGTAATATTCATATCAAGACCAAAAATGAAGAAAAGGACTAAACGTGCAAAAGAATTCTGTTAAATACACTAACGGTCGTTAAATGAAGAATCTAGAAGAGAATTTAAAGAGGAGTTAATGATCAAAGCCAAAGTGCGACGCACAATTATCTTTGTGCAGAGTACTTCAAGACGAAGTAAATGCTATATAATTACACACCAGGTACGGCGCACAATTTCCCTTGTGCGGCGCACTTCTCCTACAGTTACTCCCAAGTCATAAATGATTGCAATGATTGTGCAACCTTTCACTCCCTAAATTCTAGCAACTGATGCACCATCCTCAAGTATAAATAGAGCACGAAATTCAGGGTTAGAGGCATCCCATTCTTCCCTCTAATCATCTATAATCATTTCTCATTAGTTAGTAAGTTGTTCTAGGGAATTGTTGAAGAATAAACCTTATTCTTCATCATATTCTAAGTTTTAGTAAAGGAAAGTAAAATTTGATCTCAGAAGGTTGTGTTGAGAAGAAGTTATAGTATTTGTAGTTGAATTTTCGGGTTGTTGGAATTATTGTTCGAAGGAAACTCTTGAAGAATCAATATATTTTGATATTGAGTTTGGTATAAACACGTTTCTCTACTTTATTATTATGAATTCAGAATTGTTCATGCTTGTTATGTGTTTTGAATTTATGAATATGAAGTAGTTTAACATATTTGTTTTGGAATCATGAGGAATTATTGATTAAACTTGGATGAACTAATGAATTTTGGAAATTGTTAATATGAACTTGATGTTTTTATACTCGGATTCTTTAATAGTCATTTGATCATCATTTTAGCCCGGATATAGGTCGAAAGACTCCGGCTAAATGCCTGATTTCCAAGTTGTTTGTCTATGACAACTAGATCTTAGCCTTGTGAAGATTGGATAACAAAATGATTATTAACCCGAGTATAAGAAGGTTTAAGGCTTAACCATATGTCTAACGAACTTGGTTAAGAAATATTATATTTATTATTTCCAAGCTTGAATGGAACTTAAATCATTTTTGTAATCAAAAGTAAAGGCCGAAAGGATTTTTGATTATAATAAATAGACAATCATTTTAGCAAACTACCCGTTTTTTTAATCGATTATACCTTCATTCTTGAACCGTTATCTATCCAAGTTTATCTATTTTTGTTCCCGTTCTCCCAAACAACATCATATTATATCTTGAAGTACCTTGAAATCTTTAGATTGTGTCAGTCTATAAGATTTACCCTTTCGTAATATAATCGACCCTTTCTAAGAATTACCAATCCCGTGGAACGACCTGGTCTTACCCTAAACCTATACTATAAACGGGGGTTTATACTTTACCCGTGTGTTAGTTAGAAATCGAATAAAACTAGTATTATAAATTTAAAGCTTTAATAACACATCAACTATCTTGAAAGTCATGAACAATAGAGGTAGAGATGAAGGCAGTTGACAAAGGTATTGCAGAGACAAGAGATTTGTTCTTTTCAGTCTCATAAATGTTGTCTATTAGGTTTTCTTCATATTTAAGTTTACCAAATAGAGAAGCAAGCTTAAAATCTTTCACATGATTTGTGTTTTTGAGACTTTTGCAGAAACTTAGCCACTTCTTTGGTAACCTATTTATAAAACCAGTATTTATTTCAAGCTTTGAAAGTTTAATGCCATTATTTACTAACTCATTCATCAAAGCTTTATATCTGGTGAAAGTTTGTGTTAGTGTTTCACCTTATTTGAATTTGAAGGTGTTATAACTTAACTTTAGATTCATGACCCTACTTTCTTTCACATCAGAAGGGCCCTCATGATACAGTATTAGGTCATCCCTGGTTAATTTAGTTGTTAAACAGTTTATGACAGAATTCATTTGGTTATCTGGAAGGACAGACATGATGAGACTTTAGAGTCGCTAATCTAAGTTAGCAGTCTTTCTCTCATCTCCAGTCCATTGTCCTTTTAGCTTCCTTTGACCAGCTGTCATGGGGATAAAAGGACCATTTTTGATGATATTTTCAAATTGAGGTTCAATACCAAGGATGTGGCACATAAACCTCTTTTTTCAATTGGTGAAATTTTCCACTTCTAGTACAGGAGCGGCATTTATCTGGCCACCCCTGTATTCAAGAGTTAGTGGTACTTCTACTGCTGTCATTTAAGATGGATCTTGATTTTAAAAATCTTTGAGCCTTTTTATGTATCATTTTAAAGGAATTTTATAAACCAGAAGGCTTTGACACCACTTGTTGGACTCTTGGAAACTGATATAAGGTTTATCAAATTAAACTAATCAGTTTCCATGGCAACAAAGTAAGTTTTAAACAAATATATATGAAGAATATAAAGAACAAGTTTAAAACACACATAAGTACTTTTCAACGTATAGGTTCTTATTAGAATCAAATAAAGAATCTATGACACACATTGCTTGCGGAATAGCAAGGTGGTTGAATGACAATTGAGGTGTTATCTCCTTCGAACTTATTCTCTAACAAAAGTTATGAGAAATAAGCAAACAGACTATTCGACTAGAACTAAAGCTTCAGCTTCAGCAGTTTCTATTCAGTTTGTTTGAGAGATAAATGAACTCTTCAATGTGTTTCGCATTAATTGGAAGAGTTAACATTTACTCTGGGAATCCTTTTCCTTTTATAGGCAAAGGGATTCGGGTTTACAAGTTTAACCTACACTACGTGGCAAGCATTAAATGGGTGGTTAAACTACCATTTAATGCACGTTTGCTTTCTAGTACTAGGTAATGTCCTTTGAGGAAAGTTGTTGTACTTCTATACTAACTTTTAGAAGTTACTTTTCCAAGGAGATTGATTTATTCCTTTTGACATAAAAGAATCTTTTCTCGCCTTGTAAACCTTCTAGAAGTGAAACAATATGTTTCAACTTCTGTTAAGGAGATAGACTACGCTCAGCTTAGAATTGTCAACCAAGCTGAATTGAAGCTCTTTCTAGAGGCCTTCTTCAGTTTCTGTACCACTGCATAAACTGAAGTGAAGATACTTCTCAATCTTTTAAGGACCTGAAGAGCTGACGCTGAAGAAACTTTAGCGACTCAAGCTGAAAGACTTCAGCTTGAGTAATACTTAGGGGATTTTATGTTTAAATCTACTGAAAGACTGAAGGGCTCAGTAACTAAACCCAACACTTGAAGAGATTTAGGATGAATAATTCCAAACGTAGAAATATCCCCACGCAAGAAAGACTTGACTTGAATAAAACTCAAGGTGCTTCAACACCTGAAGAGGTGAAGCGTATGCAAAATGTACCTTATGCTTCGATGGTAGGATCCATTATGTGTGAGGTCAGATGCACTAGACCTGATGTTGCGTTCTCATAAAATATAACAAGCCATTTTCAACAGAATCCAAGAGAACCACACTGGACTGTTGTGAAAACCATTCTTAAGTATTTAAGAAATACTAAAGATATGTTCTTGGTTTATGATGGAAATCCTGAAGATGAACTTCGAGTTGATTGCTATTGCGATGTTGGATTTGAGACTGACAAAGATGACATAAAATCTCATACATGATACGTCTTCGTTTTGAATGAAGACGCAGTAGACTAGAAGAGCTCCAAGCAAAGTGCTACGGCAATGTTCGCTACAGAAGCTAAATACATAGCTGCTTCAGAAGTTGTTCGATTAGGAAGTTTATTTTAGGGCTTGGTATTGTACCAACAATAAACGAACCAATTAAGATATTTTGCGATAATTCAGCCGCACTTCTTATCGCCAACAAACCGGGGGTTTAGAGGGAGGCCAGACACTACCATAGAAGATACCATCACGTTCGAGAGTGCATCGAATTGGGTGAGATTAATCTCTTTAAAGTTCACACAGATGACAATCTAGCATATCCTTTTACGAAGGCTTTACCAAAAGGAAAGCTTACTCAACATGCTAGGAGCATAGGACTTCGTTTAACTTGTAGTTTCATGTAGATCCGTGTTTAGCATTTGGATAAGGAATGTTAACATAATTTTATTTAATGATAATGATACTTGGTATGTTGGTTATATTCAAATAGATTGTGTCTTATATTTGCATGTTTAATCTGTGAATAATATTTATTATTCGAAATTAGTCCATTGTAGATCAACAATATGGAAATATTGTTGAATTAAGATAAATCTGAGTGATTGGTGATATTTTTGGATATTAAAGGATGTGTCCTCCAAACTCACATGATAATCCTGAGATGCATATCGGACTTCCCCAACTAACAAGATTATCACTTTATGGATCGACGTCATTAAGTGAATCTTGTAAGTGATTTCGTTTACTAAATCCTTAGACTTGAGATGCAAGTAGGTCTTGCATGTGTGGATAATCCTTCTTGATGTAGTTTAAGTCATCATGAATAACATAGCTAATAAGGACTATTTTCAAAAGTGATTGTGAAACATATGGTTTGACACTTGTAGTTAATAAAGTATTTGTTCCTTCAATTGTTGAAGAATGATGCCACTAGGCCCCTTGTAGGATTAATCAGATGTATGTGTGGCCGCACTCAAAGCTCATGTAGAAATATCTCAATGACTTTTGGTAATCTTGATTAATTACATATACGAGAAACAAAATCGTTATATAATGGAATGACTTTGATCCATATCTATTTTTAACACGGTATCTGAAACAAAGGGATTGTAAATGCATAAATCATTTATCTATGACTTTATGAAACCACACTCGGGTATTCCTGGGAGCATTGGCGTGTTGCTAGACGCTTACCAATGTTATTATATTATTTGATACATGTCCAAGTGTGAGCTGTAGGAATATATACACGTAAAATAATATATGTCCGGAAATTTTATTCGAGCCTATGGGATGCACACGTTAATACAATTATAGTAAATATATTAAATGTAATATATTTAGTGATAAAGCTAAACGATAAATAATTATATATATATATTTAACGGAAGTATCATTAGTCGTTAATAGTTAAACGAATGACTAATATGCAATAATGGATAAAGGAAAATTGCGGTTTGCCCCCTCTTTTTCTCTATAGGGATTGGGATTGCCTAACTTGCAAGCCAAGTTTAGGTGGCTATATAAAGAGGCTTAGGGTGTTTTGTTTTCTGATAACTTGAAAATAAAATTCCTTAAAAATCCCTTTCCTCTCCTCTTGTTTAGTGCGATCGACCGAAACCCACAAAGGGTTTTCGCTTTTGGGTTTTGTTCGACAAAGAGAAACCACAAGGGTTTCTATAGTTGATTTCGTGAAAACGTGGTGGTTTGATTTGCTTTATCACTACTAGTACTAGCATACTTAATTGTTTGCTAAGAAAGTATTGTGTGTGTCGAAGTAGAAAAATCTTGGTTTAGATTTTTGGTGGTTTTGCGTGGTTATTAGTTTTATACACACGCGTATATTCAAGATTGTGTTCGTTTGATTGCTAAAAGGTACATACATCTTGATCCTTTGTTGATTACATATCTATACGTGTTTTATTTATTCCGTTGCGTACTCGTGTTAATTAAAGGTTAATTAGATCATAAAATCCAACACAAAATAGTTTAGTCTTTGCTTAAAACGATATATGACTCGCTAATTGGAAAAAGGAAGTATAAAGCGACGTTTGTTTTAAGTAAAAAACTAAGGGTTAATAACATGTAATAACAACGTATTTTTTTCATTTGTTTATTTATCAAATATAAACCCAAAAAACTTTGGCTCTTTGTTTTGTGTTGATATCAGCAAAAAATTATTTTTATCTCCAAAATCCACGTCAACTAACAAATATACATGCGACG
Source organism: Tanacetum coccineum (assembly GCA_026074375.1). Classification (NCBI taxonomy): domain Eukaryota; kingdom Viridiplantae; phylum Streptophyta; class Magnoliopsida; order Asterales; family Asteraceae; genus Tanacetum; species Tanacetum coccineum. The sequence goes on from BQNB010046402.1 coordinate 9,157, forward strand.
TCATAAATTTATACAGTTATGACAAAGTTTGATGAGTATTTTAAAACACCTAACTTCATGTAATTAACTTAAAATAAAAAATAAAATAAAAATTCATATATTCAATTCAACCGGTTGCTTGTAAAGACACGTAAGCATACATATGACAATTAACCAAAATTTGAAAGTTTGATGGATATTGTGGTAATCTTTTGGGTTTATATATGATAAGTGAACAAATGAGAAAGTACGTTGTTATTATGTCATTAACCAAAAATCAAATAACTACAATAGTACAATTATTTGTAGGGTAAAGGTCATTTATTACCAACCCACTTTCTCATTTGTACCGTAATGACTAACTTATTTTTTTTCGTACTCATTACACCCACGTTTATTCAAATTTTGTTCGATATCGCCAATATGATCATAAAATGACTATATTACCCTTGTCTTCTTTAACATATTTACAATCATAATTTTTTTAAATAATATTTTTTTTAAAAGTACTTTCACAAATTTAAATTTTTTTACCAAAAATTATAAAAAAAATTATAAAATACTTTTTTTTACGTTATTTTTAGTAAAAAAATTGAACTTTTTTTACAAATTTTTTTTTAAGAAATTCGCACTTTTTAAAATCTTAATTTTTTTAAAAAAAATTAAATTTTTTCGTACTTTTAAAAAAAAAATTTCAAAAAAAAAAATTAGATTTTTTTTAAAGTTAAGAAAAAAATAAAAAAGTAAAAAAGTTTTAACTTTTTTATTTTTTCTTAACTTTTAAAAAAATTAAGATTTTATAAAGTACGAAATTTTAAAAAAGAATAATTACCTGTCAAAGTACGAAATTTTTAAAAAAGTAATTTTTTTAAAGTACGAAATTTTTTAAAAAATAATTTTTTAAAAATTCATACTTTTTAAAAAATTATGATTTAAAAAAATTAGTTTTTTAAAAAATTGTTTTTTGTTAACGTACTTTCTAAAAAATTAAGATTTAAAAAAATTATGATTGTAGATATGTTAAAGAAGACAAGGGTAATATAGTCATTTTATGGTTATATTGGTGATATCGAACAAAATTTGAATGTAAATGAGTGTAATGAGTACGAAAAAAAATAAGTTGGCCATTACGGTACAAACGAGAAAGTTAGTTTGGTTACAGTGGCATTTCTAGTTTGTATTACAAATAATCGATAAAAAAAATAAGTTCATGAAATGATAGCCGGTTATATGAAAATACTAATGCTATGAACCCAAACGAATTTGGCTGCCTCTTGGTCGTCAGTTTTTTGAAAACACTAAAAGATTGTTTTCAAGGTTTATGACTTCCAAATTTTTTAGATTTGAACTTTTGACGCAACGGATTGTATATGAAGATGGTTGGAGAATGGAGATCAGTTACGTGTAGTATATGTTTAAGTGATCTTGATTTCGTTTGGCTCAACATTTAACCAAAAGAATTTATTTCCGCAAAACGATCCTACTGCAAAACCTTAGAAAAATCGTCAGACAAAGTGAGGTTGCTTGGTGCATAAATTTTAAGTAAAACAACTGTATGCCTCCTTCCATCATACCCCAAAACCATTTTGCGAAATCAAAGACAATATTTGAATATACCGCAAGATATCAAAGTATATACACTCTGCAATTTGGATGTGAAATGTTTCGACACAAACACATATCTTCCCAATTGGGTAAAAATGATGCGAACAATACACTTAACACATTCGTCGATTAACTACATGTTCAATTAATGCAATTGAATACTCTAAATGATGATAGGATTTTATGACTACACAGTTTAACAATTACATCGCCTCTCTGCCCCGTTGCCTTATTGTGGATTCGTGAACGATATTCCCTTTGAAATTAACACCATACGATGCCTGTTGAACATAGTAAAGATACCAGTTAAGTTGTAGACACTGTTAGACAATGTAAACCCCGTAGGTTGTGATTTATTATTCATCACCACAATACATAAAGTGGAAACATAAGCAAACCCTAATGGACCCAAACCCACAAGCGGCCTAATCCATCTAAACCCCGTAGGTTGTGATTTATTATTCATCACCATACATAAAGTGGAAACATAAGCAAACCCTAATGGACCCAAACCCACAAGCGGCCTAATCCATCGAATAGACACTTGTGTCATTATTTTGAAAAATAACTAAATAAAGCGACTAACTTTGAAAGAGATTCATATTCAAAGAAAAAGTAACAAAAAATTGCTTCAAAATTCTGTAGAAAGCTAAAAAATGCTTCTGAGTTGACATTTTCATTTCTATACCACATAAATATATCAGAACTCACAATTTCAAGGGGGCTGACTCTGTGAAGAAGGAACAAATTCGCCATTCCCCTGCAGAAACACAAAAGGCCATCATGAGTTCGAAATGAAGGGAAAGGTCTATTTATACATGTATACAAGGAAAATAATTCATATTTACTCACTTGGGAGGATAAGATCCTTGACTTATGGGTGTCAAATGAGGTCCTCCTACACGAGCTTCATTAGCACAAGGTTGTCCACTTATGTAGGCATCCTGAAAGTTATAGAGTGCATGCCAGGCTCAGTCATCTTTTCAAGCTGTTCATAGATTTTAGGGAAGAATTCTGTACAAAATTGGGTATATGACAATAAATCAAACATTTTTAGAAACTTATAAACCACCTGTGAAGCTAAACATTTGTTACACATCGGAGTATACTAATCAATTGTGTTTCTTGAAGCCGTAAAGGAAGAAGCTTAGATATATTATATGAAAGCATGAAAGAAGAATTTACCGCTCCATGTGATAGTAACATTTGCTGCAGAACATCGTTTCCTTTTGCTTGTGTTTGCTCAACACTTTGATTGCAAAACAATGAATGAAACCCAGCAGCAATGTGCCTAAAGTCTCAATGAAGTTACAAAGGCGATTACTGATTGAAATTAGATAAATTAAGAAAACGTTGTTTTTTTATTAGTACCAGTTGCTGTTGCTCAGCTCAAGTTTTCTTGATAATAGCTTTAACTCAACTTCTCCTATGCCACTTGAAGAATCCTAAATTGCATATTGGTATCCAAATAGATAGGATTATGATTATGTAGCTATATAACTATTAGGTTTCTGGCTTGAAACTCTACTTAGGTTTCCCATATAAGGAATGATCTAAGGTTTACTGAAATTTGCACTGAAGCAAAGAAACAGAAAACCTCGTAATAAAAGAAAGCAAATGAAAAGGCTTCAAACCTGTATTTTTTCAGTATTTAGAGCTATAATATCCAATGTTCTTCCACTCGATATGTTGACCTTTTTAATAAAATAATCTGACTCCTCCCCCTTTCGAGCTATGGTTGTGTACCTGCAATTTCAGGATTACCACTGAAGAGATATGGAAAGAGGAACTGTTACAAGCCATTTAGACTTCACTACAGCTAGGAAACATCTTTTCAAAGAAATTGCTATGTTGTGTTGGTAGACAATAAGAATAAAAGAATAACTATAATAAAATCAAACAATAAGATAAATGCAAGGGTGTCTGTAAGAGCATTAAGGAAGTCTTTTACATGCAGTATCTAGCATGAATTATGTTAAAGACCGATTTTATGAGCATTAATATGACGTTCTGGTTACAAACTATGAAAATGCAAAAAATGGCTAACAAATGTTATAAGAATTTATATACCAGGGAGCCTTTGATGAACCGAAATATTGTGTTGCCTGTCAAAATAATACAACAAAAACAAGATTACACTACTTAAATCTATCGAAACTACGCCAGACCATACAAATCCATCAGAAACAAGCATACACAATGTTACACATATATTGCCATTCTCTTAGAGAAATTTAGTGTATAGAACTATATATACATTACACTAAAATAGAAGTGAGATCATACATTCTGTGAAAGCGGATCATCTTCACCCAACTCACTGATGTTAATCACAAATCCCACCTTATATGTATTTATCACCTTCTCCATCTACACAACAAACACAAGTTAACCAAAAAGTTAAAACATGAAACCATAAACATTAAGACACAGATGCCTACACAACCTTTATGTACTAAGGGGGATGTTTGGGATTGCTTATTAAAACTGTGTATCTTCTTACAACATGATGATACATCAGTTTTGAGGGTCAGAGGGTGTTTGGAATTGCTTATTAAAACTGTGTATCTCCTTTTAGTGCGATAATACATCAGTTTTGAGGGTGTTTTAGATTATTGATCCAAATTGTTTATCAAGCTTATATCATATATAGGTCAAGACGGGTTATGTTGAGTCGTTGACCCACAAACGCTTTCTTGTGTTTTCATAAATACTTAAACCTACCATTACAATAATGACATACTTCTTTTGGTACGTTATTTAGGATTTTTTTTTTTTCTCTTATATACACTTTGGGTAACACTTGAGCAAATTGACCCATTTGTAAGTATAACCTCCAAAATTACCACCTCTATTAACATGGTTTAACAGACGGTAAGACTGAAGCTGAAGTTAAACTCACTGGACACATCCAACTAAAGGTAAAATAGTGACACATTGATTATATTTTCCTATGATGAAATGAAGGTTTACTTCTTTAGGATCGGACAAATAAATGGATTTTCTCACTTTAGTTTGCAACACAGTTCACTAAAAGAACCAACCTTGGAAAGAAAATCAAGTTTCTAACTTTACATATCTGGGTACAAAGTTTTATTAAGTTACAACTCTTCAAAAACAAAAACATTTTATAAAGAGGCCTTCTGTTTAACAAAAAACGGGAATAACCCGATAAGTACCGATTACCGGGTACCGGAACCGGTACCGGAATCTCATTCGGTACGGTACCGGTACACACCTTTCATGCCCGGGAAAAAAACGGGACCATCAATTCGGTACCGGTTCGGGACGGGATTGGTACCCAGCTCATCCCTACAAATTATATGATTATTTGTGACTGAAATTAACCGTTCAAAAAATAGTTTGGAACTGCTTATGCCAAAATGCTTATTTTAAAAGCAATCCAATGAAGAGTTCCAACAAACCACATAACATCACTAAGAATTCAAGAAATTTAACACTGAAATTGCAAGTCCGGTGCTACATACTCTTTATATAAGTCAAAAAATGTTTGAGATTGCTTATTTCATCGCATCCTAAAATCCTTTAAAAAAAATTGTGACCCAAACTAAACAAATAGAATTCTTGACATCGGTTATCTAATAATGCAATAAGCAAATACGCACTTAGAGGCTGTTTGTGTAAGCTTATCTTTTGAGGTTAAGCTTATGTTGAATGAGTAGCTTATGGGCTTATGGTGTATGAAGGATAAGCTCACGTTGAGCTTTTGGATTAACTTATAATCCAGAGGTAAAAAAAAAAGGAGATGCTAAACCTATTTAAGTCCATCCCCTAAATAAGCTCATACGCGCAAACTTATCTAAACAGTAATTTTTGCTAATAAGCTACAACAAACACCCCTGTAATTAGCTATTCCAAACACCTTGCAGAAAACCCACAACACAATTCTCCAAATAAACACTATAAACCATGAATTGAACCTAAAGTAAATAAAAAGAAACCTGTTTAAGAAGATGGGTCTGTTTTCTGAGAGGTCTAAATCCACCAACAACAGAAATGAAGTAAACTTCATTGACTTGACTATTAATCCCAACACGATAAGATGGTGTTTGAGGCTGACCAACATTGATTGCATAGTATAAACCAATACATAAAACCAACTGTATCATTATAGTACACACCCATGATTTTTTCTCCATCTTTTTTGCTTCTTGTTTTTTTTATACAAAAGATGGTGTAAATGGTTTTAAGATCTTCTTGGAATTATTGGTATTAGTATGTGCATCGTGATCTGGTTTATGAAGGAGTAGTACTGTTTGAGGACGTAAACGTGGGAGATAACATGGTGGACTTGGTATATTTATGGATTTCAGATATTTTATTACTAAGAAATATGGAATAAAATATTGGAAAAATGAAATGTGTTGATCAATGATTGATTAATTGGTAGGCTGAATTGGATTGGATGTATTAAGAAAACTAGACTAGTAATCGATAATGGCAACGAAATTTATAGCGGCACATAACTATAGTGATTTTCGTTAAGCGTTTTGTGCAACTAAAATATCTAACTATTTAGCGCTATAAAATCTCGTTGTTATGTACGGTTACTTGTCTAGTATTAATAAACGATTCATCTATTACAAATAAACTACCTACAGTCAATTTATATACTTTTTCCGTCCCAAAATTATTGTCTCCCGATAAAAAATACACAGTTTAAGAAAAATGCATTTATTATTTTTTTTTTTTTACTTTTTGACAGAATGATAGTTTTACCCTTAACTAGTTAATTAAAGTCTTCTATAAAGTGTGTAATAATAATTTCAAACAAAGGTAATATAGTAAACTTAATCAAACTTTCTTATCTATTTTTAGTAATGGACAATTAAACTATGACATTAAAAAAAAACGTGAACAATAAAAATGAGACGGAAAGAGTATCACTTTTTTCATACTTCTATTTGTTAAGCATAGCCCTTAAGACTACTTATAGCCAGTGTTGTAAATATCGGCCTTGGTGGTCGATATATCACTGATATATCGCTTATCGGCGGTCAGCCGATACGTTTTTTCACTAACCGGTCAAAAAAATCGGTCTTGGTCAATATCAGTCAAAATCGATCAAAGTCGGTCAAATCGGCCGCCTAGGTCAACGGTGGTCAACATATCGGTGGATTTTCGGTTTAAGGGGCTGTTGTTTGTGCTCGGCTCAACGAAAATAGAACAAACAAAAGGCTGAAAAGCAAGGTAATTATGCTTGTTTGAAGCTTCGATCGTCATATGGTGTAAGAAGTTTCGTATTTGTGGTTTAATATGAAGAACAAAATACAAGGATGATTTGGTTTGATTATGAGATGATACCGGCTGCTGCTGCGTGTTTGATGAAGATGAAGGAATGATAATAGTTTGGATTTGCTTTTGTATCGAGAGGATCAGAAAAAGAGTGGATTTCAGATATTTTATTACTAAGAAATATGGAATAAAATATTGGAAAAATGAAATGTGTTGATCAATGATAATTGGTAGGCTGAATTGGATTGGATGTATTAAGAAAACTAGACTAGTAATCGATAATGGCAACGAAATTTATAGCGGCAGATAACTATAATGATATTTTCGTTAAGCGTTTGTGTAACTAAAATATCACTATAACTATTTAGCGCTATAAAATCTCGTTGTTATGTACGGGTACTTGTCTAGTATTAATAAACGATTCATCTATTACAAATAAACTACCTACAGTCAATTTATATACTCCCTCCGTCCTAAAATGTTAGCCTTAAAATATGATGACATATCCGGAATTACATTAGTTCATTTATAGTGTGACATATAGGGACTAATAATGACTAATTATGATAGTTGTATGTCACTAGGACTATAAATACCCCCTCCATACTTTCCATGAAGGGGTGAAGCTCACATTTGTAAAAGTGTGTGTGTGTGTGTGTTTTCTCTCTAGCACACACACATCTTCTCATCTTTCACCTTTATCTCTAATAATATGGTTATTCATCTTTTTTATTTTACACAACATTCAGATCTGTTTTAATTCCTTGTTTTTGTATGTCAGTTATGTTTCTACAATTGGCATCAGAGCTGCAGGGGTGTATTGTATCATTTGTTTGTGTTGGTTGTCACTGTTCATGTACTGTTCCTGTTCATTTTACTGTTCATCACTATTCAGTTATTGTTCATGACTATTTTTTTCTTGTGAATAATATCAAGAAATGATAATAGTACATGTTTCTGTCATCATTCTGCTACATCTATTATTTTTTTGTGCTAAAAAGACATGTTCTTCAAGCAGCAGATCTGGGCTTATTTACATAGTTCTTGGCTGCGTTTTGACCAAAAAGACAAAAAAAACCAGATCCTGATTTTAAGAAAAAGTACAGGTTGCGTTTTGGTTCTCAAGAGACTGCGTTTTGCCTCAACAGATTGAGTTTTGGTTATCAAGATTTGGTTGCGATTTGTGATTGCGTTTTGATTAGGTACAATGAAGACAAATATATGTATATGCCATATACAAACAAAACGCTGCCCAAATCAAAACTTGGTTGCGTTTTGTTGTGGTTGGTTGCGTTTTGTTAATAACGCAAGACCCAAACCGAGTCAACTCGGTACTTACCGAGTTGACCCGGTCAACCCACCAAGTCAAGGTCACAAATAGAAACAGATTAACAAAAAGGACTCATTTTCATGCCACAACTCACAAACCACATATGCCAATAACAATTAACAATATCATACCAACAAATAACCACCAAATCCATTTCATCAAAACAACATCAACAACGACAGCCTCACAACATCTTCATCACAAACCCAACTTCATCTAATCTTAAATCAACCCTTCGTCACACATCACTTCCATCAAATCCAAAAGTTTAATCCTAATATCCTACCTCCACCCTTCAAACAAACAAGACTCGAAATAAATTACAAATGATCTCAGATTGTTCATAGTTCAAGGATCTTAAAGATCTTAATTGTTTGAACAAAAAATCATCAATGATCTGTCAAGGTTTAAAACCATTTTCAATATACGAAATTAAAGACAAATTTTATAACAAATCTGTTATAATTTGTTCTTTGTTTCATTTGACATCAATCAAAGCCTACCCGAGACCCATTTAAAGGATCTTGTAGATATACAATCTCTTGGTTCTTCTTCGTGGGATTTATACGCCCCATCTAGGTTTCTGGGTTGTGTTCATCGTCATGAATGGTTGTAAATAAGATGTGATTTGAGATTGAATTGGGGTTTGTCTGTGTTATGATCGTAAAGGGAGAAAAAGATTAGGGCTAGTGTTTGGCGAGAAGGTATGTTGACTGCGTTATTTTTGGGAGAAAAAGATTAGGGTTAGGTTAATATGAGTAGTGTTAGGGATTTCTATCAGTTTATATCCCTATCTCACTGGTTTTGGATCGAGTAATAATTTGTTTTGTGTGGGCCAAACGAGTTCTCTATCAAATGGTGCATGGCCGCAATAGCAATAAAATGTGGGAACGAAGTATAATTTGTGATAGGATTTTGGTTATGATACACAAGTTGGCCGTAATGGTGTAATGTGAATTTCTTGGGCTACCGGGTATATGTTGGGTTGATTATGTTTAATACAAACATGGGCTGGATTCGGCATTCTCACAAAAATAATAGGCCGGTGCTATTGAATGAAAATGCTATGAGCCGAATATGCTTATAGTATATATATATATATTTTAGCCTTATTTTTATGGACCGAGCCAGGCACTAAGACACTTTCATGACAAGTTGAACTAGACGATGTTATTCATTAATGACATTCAAAAATAACATTTGTCCCAGTTTAACGACATTCACGAACAACAACACAACAAACACGATACATAACACTAAAACGATTCTGAAGAGATTCCAATAATGACTACGGCATAATTCGTACTACTACGATGACAAGTGATCACGAAGTTGATTTGGTATCCCTTATTTGAGATTGAAGTTGGATTTCACGAAGGCGTCTACTTATTTCATCATCGAGACTTTCTTCTATTTTCTATCGATTGATGACTTGCTAACTTGAACATATACGAGCATATATTAAGATTGAATTAATCTAGTATACACAGCAGTCAGGTGGTTTGGTTGCAGACCTGGTTAACTATCACTTAAAGGAGTTACATTATAGTTACTTTCCCTTGTCACACGCAGAAGACGAAGTGATAATTTCAAGAGGTGTTTGTTAACTTCTTATACTTTTCTGGTTGGGTATAGAGTACTTATAGATTTAATCCTGCACCGTTCTTCAATCAACAACAGTGCAAGCTTAAGTAACAAATTTGGGGGATTTCACTTCATTTTTAAGTTTGGTATATCGGATTTACTTCACCAAGTGATCACAACAATAGCCGACAAAATCCGAGGTTGGTAAAGTTAGCTAGAGAATTTAAAGGTTGAGATGTAATCTGCTAGCCTTAAAATATGGTGACATACATGGAATTACAGTAGTTTATTTATAGCGTGACACGTAGGGACTAATAATGACAAGCTATGATAGTTATGTGTCACTAGGACTATAGATACTCCCTCCATACTTCCATGGAGGGGGAGAAGTTCACTTTTGTAAAAGTGAGTGTGTGTGTCTTCCTTATATCTCTCTGAAGCACACACACAACCACTAACAATCATCACTCTTCCTATTTTCTTTTCTCTCTTTTCTCTCTATCTCTTTCTCTTTTCTCTTAATAAAATGGCTCGATTTCTATTTCACTTAATCCGACCTCCGGATCTTGTTCAAATGGTGAATCTAATGTTAACAATTGGCACCAGAGCATAGGGGGGATTCGTGTTGTTAATCACTGATTCGTGTGGTTAATAAGCTCAAATTTTCGTGGCTTATTTTGTGGAAAAAGGCCACGGCTCAAAAAAAAATTTGAGCTTATTTGGTTGTTAAACTTGTTCTATTTCTGTTCTAACATTTCTACCGATGATATTGTACCATTCCATGAGGATGCACAAGCTACTAGATTCGATTTAAAGCAAAAAGGTAGGTTTTCTTCGTGTTCTATGGCGGCGGTTTGTCCGATTTGATGTTCCACAAGAAAATTCGCGTGGTAGTATAGTTTAATCATCCCTACAACCTTAGGTTTAAGCATACAAAGCTTATTTGCGTGGTCAATATAAGCTTAATTGGTTAAAATTTCTTATTTCGAGATGATGTTCATGTGGCGGTTGATTATTATATGATTTTCTGATGGCGGTTTGACAAAAGTACACAGCAAGATCCGCATATTTAAGGAAAAAGTAGGTGGCGGTTTACCAAAGTCAACGGCGTTTTGATTAAAATAAAATTTTATTGGCGCGGTTTACCTTTACACGGCGGTTTGAACAGGTAAGCGTCGTGTTTGATTAATTTATAAACAAAATGAAAGTAACTCACCAAAATTCAAAAATCCACGCGGGTTTTTACAATTTTCTAAGTGCGGTTTGTTAAAGTTGGCGGCGGTTGAGAAAGTAAAAACTGCAGTCGGTTTGCTTATTAAGTAATAGGCGGGCGTTCCTATAATAGCCGGTCCGGTTTGGTGCAAAACCAGCGCGGGTTGCCTAAACTTTGGTGGCGATTTGGTCACTACTAGCGCGAGTTGCCTGGTGGCGGTTGTAACCAAACATTACAGCGTTTGATCTCAAATAAAACCCTCATATTTGACAAAATGCTAAACCTAATTTCCCGAAATTTTTTTAGACCTTACCAAGCGCAGGTCGATCCGCGCATCAGTGGGCTTGTGTACCAGACTTTGGGCATGTACCGAATTTAGGAATATTAAACACAACAAGAACAAACACAAACAAACACCACAATACAACCATAACAACATATCCACACAACACAACAACACTTAATCCCAAAACGATCCTGAAAAGATTCACATTACAATGACAAAAAGGCTAGAGATTCGATACAATGACAAGTCTTACGAATGGTTGGTATCCCTATTATGCGCTTGAAGTTTTGAATTTCACAAAGGAGTCTACTTATTTCATCATCGTGACTTTCTTCTATTTTCTATCGATTGATGACTTGCTTGAACGTATACAATTATGATTAAGACTTGGATTTTCTAGTTTCCAGCGGTCAAGGGGTGGTTGGATGAAGACCTGGACAACTATCACTTAAAGGGGATTACGTTGAGATACTCATGTCACACGCACCCTTAAAATAGATTTCGATGTGGATAATTTCAAGAGGTGGTTGTACTTCTTTATAATACTTTTGATGGAGTATATGGTACTTAAGATTTTCTTCTGCACTGTTCTTCATCACAATAGTGCAAGATTAAGTAACAAGTTTTGGGGGATTTTACTTCGTTTCAAGTTTGATATACTGGTCTACTTTACCAGTGATCACGACAAAAGCCCTACAGAAACGAGTTGGTAAGTTAGCCAGAGAGTTTAAAGGTTGAGATGTAATCAGCACTTCTCAAGAGTATTTTTGTGCTATTCCAAGACAAAGATACTTCACAGTCTAAGCAAAATCTTCAAAGTTCTTCGATGACATTCATTCACAAGACCTTGATTATACCAATTTGTTTTGAATCTTGCTTCATCTCCTCTACAGTTTTCTGAGTCAAGAGGGTAATGATTCTTTTTGTATATAAAGATTGTGCTTATGACAAGAACTTCTCGATTAAATTAAACGTACACGACAATGATGCTTCCGAGATTTCGCTAACCATCATGCGGGGAAAATGGTGTACATCCGGGACTTAAATTGACTTTGATTGTTACCATGTCAACTTCCCAAGTGGAAGTAGTGTAAACTACTTCACTAATAAGAATGGTTTGTGAAGTATTCTGCAAACCTGAGAAAGAACAGAATGCTGATTTCTCGCATGCACCCTCGCGAACGAATATTCAACCAAGACTGATGACAAGAAGCAGTGGTCCGTTGTGTGGTTTGACTTCTACAAAATTCGCTGTGCACGTCAATGACAAGTAGAAGATTGTTCAAGCTACTTCAAAGTTCCAGAATCTGCTTAAGATAGGGATGTTGGTTTGGGGGGAAGCTGATTCAGAGACTTCGACAAAAAGAAGACTATGAAGAAAGCTTTTTGAGACATGCTGCATGAATTGGGGGGAAGTTAATCCAGTTCATGCATACTACAATGGTTCCTGTACAAGTAAAGACAATGAAGATCCAAGCTGGAGTATAAGTTTCAAGACAAGGAGAACTCAGAAAGAATCTTCAGCTTGAAGTGCTTTGGAAGACTTTGATTTTTGTGTAATTTGTACTTGATATGAACATAGTAAGTAAATTTCCGTATGTCCACATATTGGGGGAATATTGTTAGCCTTAAAATATGGTGACAATACATGGAATTACAGTAGTTTATTTATCAATCGTGACACTAGGGGCCGAATAATGAACAAGCTATGATAGTATATAGTGGTCACTGAACTAATATATACTCCTCCATACTTCCATGGAGGGGGAAAAGTTCACTTTTGTAAAAGTGAGTGTGTGTGTCTTCCTTATATCTCTCTGAAGCACACACACAACTAACGCTCATCACTCTTCCTTTTTTCTTCCTCTCTCTTTTCTCTCTATCACTTTCTCTTTTCTCTTAATAAAATGGCTCGATTGCTATTTCACTTAATCCAACCTCCGGATCTTGTTCATGTGGTGAATCTAATGTTAACATAATCAGCACTTCTCACGGGTATTTTGTGCTATTCCAAGACAAAGATACTTTACAGTCTAAGCAAAATCTTCAAAGTTCTTCGATGACATTCATTATCAAAGACTTTGATTATACCAAGTGTTCTTTGAATTCTTGCTTCATCTCCTCTAAACGTTTTCTGAAGTCAAGAGGGTAATGATTCGTTTTGTATATCAAGATTTGTGCTTATATGACAAGAACTTCTCGATAATATGAACGTACCACGACAATGATGCATCCGAGAGTTCGCAACCATATGGGGAAAATGTGTACATCCGGACTTAAATGACTTTGATGTTACCAATGTCACTTCTAGTGGAGCTTTGTTAGCCCTAAAAAATGTTCAGTATGGTTTATTGAAGTATCTGCATACGTGAGAAGAATTTGTTGCTGATTTCCCTCGCACATCATAATGTAAAACAACTATATACGCATAAAATAGGAAAAAGAATAAAGATATCGCATAGCACCCCCGAACGAATATTCACCAAGCCGAATGACAAGAAGCAGTGTCTTGGTTGGGTTTTGACTTCTACAAATTCCGCTGTGCACTTTCAATTGACAAAGATAGAAGATTGTTCAAGCAACTTTAAAGTTCCAGATTTCTGCTTAAGATAGGGATGTTGGTTTTGGAAGCTGATCAGAAACTTCGTCAAAAAATGAGTCTATGAAGAAAGCTTTTCAAGACTTGCTGCATGGACTGGGGGGAAGTTAATCCAGTTCATCATACTACAAATAGTTCCTGTACAAGTAAAGTCAATGAAAATCCAAGCTGGCGTACAAAGTTTCAAGACAAGGAGAACTCCAGAAGACAAACTTTCAGCTTTGGAAGTGCTTTGGAAGACTTTATTTATGTTGTATTTGTACCTGATAGGAACATTGTAAGTAATTCCGTATGTCCACATATTGGGGGAAGATTGCTATCCTTTAAAATATGGTGACAAAGTCCGAATTACATTAGTTTTCATTTATAGTGTGACATTTAGGGACTATAATGACTAAGTATGATAGTTTGTAAGTCACTAGAGACTATAAATACCCCGCTCCATACTTCCATGGGAGAGGTGAAGCTCACATTTTGTAAAAGTGTGTGTGCGTGTGTTTTCTCTCTAGCACACACACACATCTTCCCATCTTTCACCTTTATCTCTAATAATATGGCTATTCATCTTTTTCATTTTACACAACCTTCAGATCTGTTTTAATTCCTTGTTTTTGTATGTCATTTATGTTTCTACACAAAATTATTGTCACCCGATAAAAAATACACAGTTTAAGAAAAATGCATTTATTATTGTTTTTTTTTTTACTTTTTGACAGAATGATAGTTTTACCCTTAGCTAGTTAATTAAAGTCTTCTATAAAGTGTGTAATAATAATTTCAAACAAAGGTAATATAGTAAACTTAATCAAACTTTCTTATCTATTTTTAGTAATGGACAATTAAACTATGACATTCCAAAAAGAAAACGTGAACAATAAAAATGAGACGGAAAGAGTATCACTTTTTTCATACTTCTATTTGTTAAGCATAGCCCTTAAAGACTACTTAAAGCCAGTGCTGTAAAATATTCGGCCTTGGTGTCCGATATATCACTGAATATCGCTTATTTCGCGTCAGCCGATACGTTTTATTCACACTACCGAATCAAAAAAATCGGTCTTGTCAATATCGTTCCAAAATCGATCAAATCGTCAAAACGGTCCGCCTAGTCAACGGTGGTCAACATATCAGTGGATTTTCGGTTTAAGGGGCTGTTGTTTGTGCTCGGCTCAACGAAAATAGAACAAACAAAAGGCTGAAAAGCAAGGTAATTATGCTTGTTTGAAGCTTCGATCGTCATATGGTGTAAGAAGTTTCGTATTTGTGGTTTAATATGAAGAACAAAATACAAGGATGATTTGGTTTGATTATGAGATGATACCGGCTGCTGCTGCGTGTTTGATGAAGATGAAGGAATGATAATAGTTTGGATTTGCTTTTGTATCGAGAGGATCAGAAAAAGTGCGGACGGAAAGTATGATTAGGGTTAGGTTAAAATGGTTTTTTTAGCCCACTAAGCGAATTCTAGCATTGACCTAACATAAAATTAAGTGGACTTCAGTTAAAACTTAACCAAAATCACATATAATATAAATTTCTACAATATATATATAAAATAACTAAAATATAAAAAGACTAATAAATTTAATGAAAAAATATAAAAAGACTAATAAATTGAATAAAAATATGTAAATTATTTATAAAAAAAATTCCTTTATGATTTATGATCTCCGCTGAGAAACCGATATATCGCCGCCAAAACCGATATATCGCTTAAAGGTGGTCGACCGCCGAGCGATATTTACAACACTGCTTATGGCATAACTCTTTTAAAATTAACTAAAAAGATAATTAGTATAAAAACACATAGATTTTATTCAAATGCTCCTAATGGTTAACTTTTGGGAGTTGATTGACACACTCTTATTTTTTATCCATACACTCAAATGTACAAACTGGCAAAACATTATTCAATAAATGTACAACTGGTTAAAGCGCAAAATAGGGTGTATGGATAAAAAATAAGAGTGCAAATCATTAGGCTTAACTTTATATGTAAAAAGGCGGTGAAAATATTTTGTCATTAAAGATGATAGATATCAAAAGTTGATTGCCTTTACATGGTTTTCCTTTTTCATTCTTTTCTTAATCAACCATATGTTAGCAACACCAAAAGTGCTTATAAAAACAGCCAGGAGCAACATCAGGTAATAAGCTCAAATGCTCAATACCAATTCTTACCCAGGTATAACCTACTATTTCTAACAAAAAGAGGGTTCAGACAACTCGTATCACAATCTATAGCTACAGGGTAATGGTTATCAGCTCAAGTACAAAGTACATGTAAAGGTTGATCAAAAGACCTAATTGGCTGCAGCCTGGTGTTTAAGACTTCCAGTAACCGTGGCAAGCTGCCACTGCATTTTCGCAAACTTCTTTGGAATCACCGCAGGGCTATTAAAATTCACCTGCACCAACTCCATGGTTACAATATATATATCCTAATGATACACTATAATAGTGTCACTTTGTCTACAAAAACAAATCTCGAGCCACCAGTGGCCGCTGTAATGCTACCAATTTTAAGTAGTATATACATACATCAAGGTTACAAGTTCATAAACTACAAAAAAAAGGTCCACGAACAAAAGGCAAGTTTTCTTGATTTCTCAGTTTTTCACCTGGCTAGCCACTTGTCCACCTGCGTTTCCTGGGCGGACGCTCTGGTTTGATCGCTAAATCCGGGTGGGGTTCACCTTGGATCGGCGGCAGTAATTCATTTTCAATCTTATTGACCGCCAGATCTTCATTTTCAATCGACATTGGAAGTTTGAATCGTTCACTGCGCTTTTTCAGCTTCTCAACCGCATCCAAGTGCTTGCCCTCGGCTGGTATTGCTTCACCGTTCTCTTCCACCAAAGATTTTGGGTTTGAGTTAAAGTTCTCGTGAATTTCTTGTGGCTTGGAAGATTGATCAAGTGGTTTGATGGGGTCAACGTCTTCATATCTATCAGTTTCATCCACATTATGTGAAGCTGACGAGTTGACGCCTGCACTGAGATCTATATCCTTGTGGCTTGTCCATCTTTCCAGCTTGGAACGCCCTCTTTTGGAGTCTTCATCCTCTGATGGAACATCTTCTCTGTGTTTTCTAGAAGACTGACGATTGCGATGGTTCTGTCCACCATTTTCTCGTTCAACCATCATCTAATTGATACCAAAGGGGGGATATGATTATTTAAATTGTTCTTAAGCTACGAAGTCATCAATATTATTGAATTACCATGTCATTTTGTGCCCAAAAAAACCCTTTTATGAACCGGGACTTTCAAAAACAGGCAATTTTAAAATTAAAATGTTATTCGTGTATAAAAGTTTCAGAAAATGCTAAGTTATATTAAAAATGTTTAAGGATACGGGTTAAGAATGACAGTAACAAGACACAGAGTTAATCTTTTAATGACTCAAAAGCACTAAAAAAGTACAAATGTACAAGGACTAAAACGGGATAAATGAAAATGTAAGTTGGTATTTATTTCGGAAAAGGAAAAAAGATAATTAGATACGAAGAGCACATACCCGATCACTCCGCTGGATGCTATGATCTTCTCGATTCTTTTTTGACGGAGCCAAGGAACTACGAGAAACACTATCACGTTCTCTACCCTTTTTTATGCTTTCTTTGTGTTTTTTCTCCTGCACCCTCTGCATATCACTATCACTATTTACCCTTTCATACCTTGAACGTCTTTCATCATCAATCACCCTGTTTCCATGTGAATACGCACCTTCACGTCCTGCGTGCCTCGAAAAGCTTTCATTTTCAATTCTATCTCTTCTACCTTGTTTTTCCCGACTTTCTATAATCTTCTCGCCTCTATAATCCTCCTTCAATCTAGAATGGCCAATCCAAGTTTTGTCTCCGCTTCTCACTCTTTCCTTCCACTCATTCCGATCCCTTTGCTTTTCAACGCCCTCTTTTATTCTTTTTTCATGAATGCCTGAACCGTTGTGACGAGTTTGTAAGCTGTCACGATTACCTTTCCAACTACCATTTTCTGATTCTTTCTTAGAGTAATGTCGATCTTTATCACTCCTCTCGTATTCTCGAACCTTATGTGGGTGCCTCGACATCATTTCCTCTACACGCTCACGTTTCCAAATGTTTTCATCTCTCGTCCTTTCGGCATGTAGATAGAGATCCTCATCTTGCCATGCTCCTTCAGATTCTCTCCCATTTCGCCTGCGAAAACCTTTAGATTTTGGGTGATACGCAGAGTTTGAATCCCATTCTCTATGTCTGTCACTCTTATGATGGTTTCTACTTCTTGCAGCCTTTGGATCCTCACCATTGTCAACCTTTTCAACAGAAAATCGTGTAGTTCGAGAGATACCTTTTGGGTTATTCATGGTACGTGCTTGTTTTTCATCTTTGAAGATGGTTGTGGTGGTGGTGGTTGTATCTACAGCTATATCATCCCTTACAACCTCATCTTCAATAGCATCATTCTGGCTAAATTCCTGAGTGCCAAGACTAGGGCGAGATGTAGATGAACTCTGCTTAACTTCGGCATTGTCAGGTGATCCTTCCTTCTGACTATCGGCAAGCTCCTTATCCTGAATACTTTCATCATGAGCTGAATAGGGTGATCTGCTGGGTGTTCTTCTCTTTGTCGGCCTAAAAATGATATAATTAAAGTTTTTTAAAAGAGCCAAATTACAAGCCATGTTAATCTGTGCTAGATACAATAAGCCAAAATGAAACATTTGTGTAGACATTCATGTGGTTTATAATGTGACCCACCACATACACTAACTAATTAACCGGGTAGCACTGTTTATAGAGGAGATTAGTAGATAAAAGAAACTGAATACCTCTGTTTAAACTTTAGAGACAACACTACTATAAATCTATCAATAGCACAAAATTACAGAATTTGCTAGAGCAACAATACAATCATCAAGCCTAGACTATTGAAGTAAACTTGTATAAACTGAAATAGAGGTGGTAAGATGGGCGGGTTGGGTATAGCCATATGGGTCACAACAGGTTCAGATTGAAACATGTCATTTTTAGCACAGTTTCCATTTACCCGCCAACACCTTTTTGACCATTTATATAAAGAATTACTGTAATTTGTTCATTATGATTACTGAAGCGACATTACAACAATAGATTATTGAAACGGTATTGTAACAATAATCTAAGTCTTTGAAACAAAAACAAGATAGGTTGCATGACTTAATGATACACTTTGGGCTACTTGTAACTCGTCTGGCCCAATCCTATCATAAGCTAATTATTGAAATTTAACCCAGTTGACCCATTTGAAATAAAACACAACCTAACTATAAGTAAATGGGTCGAAATTGCCACAACCAAGATATCAATATGCAGCTGTACCAATCTGTGATTTAACTTTTGGTAAAGCTTGCATCAGATTATGATTATAGAATAACAATCCTATATAGATCTATAAAGCAGACCACCTATAATATCGAAGAAATATAATAACAATATAACATTGATAACTGTAATATCGAAGGATCTTTGTTGCAACAGCATATCATACCTTTCATTGTGATTGTAAGGAGAGCTGCGCTTCTTCCTGGGTTCAACCTCCCTCTTCTTGCCTTTATAAGCTTTCGGGATTCTTTCAAAATGATCACTTCCTGAAGCAGTGTTTTCTTCAACTTCAAGGTCTTCTGTGGGATTTTCTCTCGAATGATTGACCTCAGGTGGATCTGCAATATCATTTTCTGGAACAGGATCATCATCTGCAGACCCTTGCAAGACAATCTGTATGGAAAGGAAAACATCAACCAAGTTGGCAAGACAAGAGTCCCAGCTATTCATGTATGGTATGAGAAATATTAGTAAAATTGAATGTCACCTCAATAATAGCGTCTAAATCAAGGGGTCTCAGTGGCCGTGTATCAATCGTTGGTATACGTTCACGAAAACCAGTTTCCACCGGTATTGCTCTTCCATAAGGCTAAAAATGTCAAATGCCAATTAATTAAATTGCTAGTATACATGAAATCTTTTTGTCTCATCAATGCAACAAAGTACAATTTGATGACAAAATTACATAGGTAAATCACAAATTGAACACGTGGATCAAATTCCACCATACCAGTTGCATCCGAGCATGTGAAGATCCATTTGCCAAGTCAGAATGCATATTGGCTTTTCCAATATCTTGATTTTCAGATGAAATTTCATCAATGCCCGTTGCTGCTGCTAGCTCTGGGGGAAGGTCTGGGTCGTGTTGCTGTACAACGAAGAGTATATAAATTATTAGTATCTCGCTATCATGAGTTACACAATTAATGTCATAGATTAAGCAGATACCATTTTAGCCCTTCCACTTTCATAGACGCGGATTTTGCTTTGCATCGTAGTTTCCAAGCGGAGTTGGTCCTATAAAATATGTTAGCACTTTTAAATCATTTATTTCGTATTTGGATTCTATGGGTGAATACACATCCTCATGTTTCGAAATGATACAAGACAACATTATAATTAATTAACCACTCACCAGCTGTTTGCAATAACCTTTCCAGCTTTCCTCATCCAAACCAAAGTTGAAAAAATCTGATATATCGATACCTTCAAGTCTCCATGGTTTTTCCTCAAAACCATCAATGTCAACCTCAAATATAGTTCTGAAGAAACAACACAATGTTACAAAATATTATGGATTTTAAAGATCTGATATATCAATACCTAGTACTCTACAACATCATTATTTTAAAAAGTTAGTGCCTAAATGCCAAGCGATATGTTACTGTTATAAAAAATTAAAACACACAAAAAAGCGCTAGGAGATACACACAAAAAAACGATATGTTACTGTTGCAGGTATGAGACACATAGCAGCAAACTAGAACTTACAAAACACAGTAATTATGATTACTCACGCTTCAAATTTAAGGTACCATACACAAAATGAATCAGACTCGCATTTTGTTTTTTTCTCCAGATCCAGATTTGATATTGATTCATTGTTTTTTAATATAAAATTACTTTTCTGCAATCAGTCAATGTCTTAAGGATAATGGTATCTGAAGCACAGAAGAAAGATAGAAACTTAAGTGTAACAAGATCTTTTAACCAAACAAAATTTGTGACAAAAAACAAATTATAGAACAGCACAATCTAAAAGCAAATATAAAGAAAATAAGAATAGTATTTTGATATGATATTTACTTGTGTGAAGGAAGGGTGAAGTCCAGTCCTCGTGGAGCTCCAGTTCCCCAACCGGGAATTCCTTGACCTGAATGAAAATTCTTCTGCATGGCTCCTGGCCGCCAATCACCTGGACCACGAACAGCAAAAGGTGGCATAGTTGCAGGTGGTCGAACTTGGCCCGGGGCTCCTCCAGTTGCTGGGGGAGCTGCTCCAGGTATAGGCGCAGCACCAGGTCTCACATACTGCACATTTGTTGATTTTTAAATTAATAAGTACCCAGAAGTTGATATCCTTAACAAGCAGTCAAGCAGATAAGCAACATAAGCTAATTGATTTGATGCAATACATCCCTTCTCCTAATTCATGAAAAAAATTATCTTAAAGAAGCAGATAACGGAAATCCAGCAGATTTACATGGGAGTTAAATTAAGAAATGATACTCATAATTGTCTTGATTACCATGGGAGCAGGTCACCCATTTTTTTTCCAATATCATTATTCTCTGTGTATTGCACTATTTAATTAGCAAAGTATACTCAACTGAGAGCAGTTCCCACAGGTACCCATTTGAGAATTATACTCAGTATCGTCCTGATTACTGTGGGAGCTAAAGTTGAGGAAGTTAAAAGCCAAATTAGAGCACTCAGCCGTATTTTGTGCTTCCAAGGGTTTTAAAAGAGACCTAGTTGTATAAGAATGGCATATTGTACTTGACTGATATATATTTTTTGCCTCTAGGGTATCATAGCCATGAACAGAGGTTATGAGTTTCCCATGAAACTGGAAGTAAATACACCGAAAGAGCCAATATTGTTCATTACAGCTTATGCACCATGCAAAAGTAGAATAAAATGTCCCAAAGCTGCATCCTAAAGCATTAACAACAAACATATACTTCATCTTAAAATGATAGATAGGTTATAAATGAAACTAAAACAAATGCAAACTGTGGAACCTAAGCATAGATTTGTTGAATCCCTATACTTTATGACCATGAATAGCAGCATCGTTGCACACATTCCTAACTAGCAAAGGTGACAACTTCAACCCATTGCTGAGTTTGAGCTGTGTCTTATCTCAAACATGTCAAACAGGTTAAATGAGTCTAACTTGTTGAAAGCCGCTAAAGTCCATTCGTAATGCATACAACGTCCAAAACCTTTTATGCAAAGTTTTAGATAATTTTTGAAATGACGTTGTTTTTTCGTTATTATATAAAAGCCATTCATTATGATTTATAGATTATTAAAACAAGAGCACAAAAGTGTTCACATGCCAACCCGAGGTGACCTCACCCAATTTGACCCAGACAAAAAATTGACCCGTATTGACATTATTCCCGGCCCACCCATCTTGACACCTCTATTATCTAGGCTAACTCGTTTAGTATGTAGTAGTATGTATCAACAATGCAAGTCCCTCTCAACCATATATGCTGCGTCAACCTGGCTGACCCCTGCTTAAAACAAACTCTTCTTGGTACAACCGTACAAGTCCCCTGTTTGAACTAATGCATTTGAATTGTCTGTGTAGCGTATACTCAAAGAACATTAACTACCGCTTCCTCAGCTTCTCTGTGTCATACAAACCTAATCTCATATATCCTTGTTTTTAATTCAGACATATATACATCTCGACTTTTATGGAACAAAAATATAAACATGCCTTCCTGAGGCCATTAGTTTATACGAGTCACCAATTAGCTTATTTTAGTATACCACCGACATCTACTACATAAAAACATTGCCAATAATCCGAACTCCAGCAAAAAAGAAAAAAAAAAAGTTTTCCATTCATTGATAAAAAAACAAAATCAGTACAATATGATAACTACTTTTGCAACTAATACGTATTGAAAGAAAACAAGTACATTCATCTATTTTCCTACTATATACCTTTTCATTAGATAACAATTTACATTTCGTGTCATAACGCACGTATTACAATTACGACTCACCTTAAACTGAGAATGAAACGGTTGACGATAACCGCTATATCCAATCTTCGGCACAACCACACCTCCAACGCCACTATTCACTTTACCATCCCCTCCACCATCTTCTCCCCAATCTTGCATCTCTTCCGTCTCATTTAACCGACTCGAATCATCGTTATCGCCCAAAATGACAAAATTACCCTCACCATCACCACCACCACCACCTTCATTCACCTCCACATTATTATTATTATTATTATTATCATTATCGTTATTTAATACAATTTGCAAATCATCTTCACTGTCACTGTCATCATCATCATCCCAATTATCTACACCACCACCTGAAACCCTAACTTCCGACGGAAATAATCCCGGAATCTCGTCTCCGGTATCTTCAATTCCAAAATTATCGTCCAAATCATCATCCGGTGACACGTGGCGATCTTTAGGTTTGGATGAGTTTACACCGTGGAGAGTTTCTTCGTCGTCGTTGGCGATTGTGGTGTTGAGATCGATCTGCGGCGGTGGTGGTGATGACGGTGTGACGGCGGGGAGTACGTCGGCGTATAAGTCTCCGAATTCATCGTCGTCTTCCATGTTTTAGGGTTTTGAGTTATGAATAAATTTGTATTTTATTAATTTGTTTGAATTGTTTTATTTTTAAGTGTTTTGTTACTGAAGTTGGGTTAGGGTTTTAGATCTCATTGACCTGTGTAAACTTTTTATCAAGTACGGTATAAGTGAGTGACTGGTTTTTCATTACTCAAAGGGGGTGTTTGGGAATTATAAGAGGGTGTTTGTTTCGGTTTATATGTGGGCTTATGAGCTTATTTGATTTCGGTTTATATAGCATAAGTTTCAATTTTTCGGCTTATTTTGAGACTTGTGGGCTTATATAAGTTTATAACATCATAATTATAAACTTATATAAGCCCATAAGTCTCAAAATAAGCCAGAAAATTAGGGTTTATATTATATAAGCCGAAATTAAATAAGCTTATAAGCTCACATATAAGTCGAAACAAACACCCCATAAGACTTATCAAGTTTTAGGCCTGCTTGTTTAACTTATGGGAACAACTTTAGAATTTGGGTTTAACTAGAATATAAAAATATGGGTTAAAATTAAAAGAGTTAACCTACAATTAAATGAAATAATGGCACAGTTAACTAAAAATCACAAAAGAAGAGATAGATGTGATATCAGGTCTTATATTTTAATATTTTATAAAAAAACGTTTCTTAAAGTCCACCATGTACGTTAGGATATGAAGATGTTGAATATTTCATTTTTAGTGGGTCCATTTTGACTCATCTTTGTGAACCAGACATATGTAATAAATCTTATCTAATATATAAGTATTGATCCCCTCGTAACAAACGCACCCTTATACTATATAGGCTTTATGACTATTTGTATACGTTAAATTGCTTTTTCTTTAAGAGGTTTCGGTGCACACGTTATAAGTCTGTTATCTTGAGAGCCTATAACATCATTAAGTGCAGCGTTGGTGGTGTTATAGGTATGTTATAAGTCATTTGGTTATGCTTGTAACATATGTTACCGGTTTTTTCTTTTTTCTTTTTTTTCTTTTAGTGTAAAAGTTAAGTGGGTGGTGTTGCTCGGTGGTAAAACTAAGACTCACGTGTACGTATAACATGTTATAGCTAAAGATGACGTTTTTGAGGTTTTGTGTACGTATAAAATAGATGTGGCGCACCTATAACTTGACAGATTATTCCATTGCACCTAGCACTGCCAATAACGGTTATCAACATCGTCTCATGCGTCATAGGCATGGTGTCATGAGCATAATGAGTTTTGTTTGACATCTTTCTTTTTTATTGTGAAGTGAAGTATATGAGTTTTTTGGTTGCGTGTTATAATAACGTTATGAGGGAAGATTTATTTTTGTATGTAATAGAAATGTTATAAGGCAAAAACTGATGTGACAAAGTGTATAACACATCTATAACTCATACACTACATAGCACTCTAAGTTGGACACGAGTGATGGTGGTTTGACTAACTCCACGTTAGCGTCACATCCACACCTTTATTCATCTCCTTGATATCATATTTATAACCCGTAATGGTTACCGCTTCTGTTACTTGTAATTAACCACTTTGAAAAAATTATCTCGTCATGTCTTGTGGTCAGCACTAAAGTATCGTGTAAAAAATGGCACCACGCAAGGACCATGCATGTCACCTTGTAGGAATATGTTCATGATATATCAGAATTAGATAGTGCCATTAATATATGACATTATGGGGTCACACACAATAACGCGAGACTACAGTTTATATATATATATATATATATATATATATATGTATATATATGTATATATGTATATATATGTATATATGTATATATTGTTTTATGGTATATATACTTATATCATGTGTGTGTATATATATATATATATATATATATATATATATGCCCTCTGTAACCTATATCTATATGTATGTTTATATATAAATATGTATGTAATATATATATTTTGTATGTATATATATTATATTAGTATGGTATTTATAGTATATTTGTTTATATTTTATTCATATGAACATATATATATATTATATATATATATTTATGTGTGTGTTATAGATATATATATATATATACTATATATATATATATATATATATATATATATATTATATATATGTACATGAAATATATAATATATATACTATAGATATATATATATATAATACATATATTATATAATCATACATACATATTATATTTTTTATATTTTATTATATATATATATATATACATCGATATTATATAATATATATATATATATATATCTATTACATGGTATATATATATATACATGGATAATATTATATTTATATACATCGGATATTATATATATACATAGTTATATATATATATACATAAGATATATATATATATACATAGATAGATATATCTTATTAATGTTTACTTATTACAGATATATCATATATATTATGTATACATATATAACATAGATATATATATATATATTACATCGATATATATATACATTATTATACGATATATTTATTTTATAGATCTATTATGTCTTACATATATATATATTATATATTATATTATATCATATTATATATATATATATATCTATACTATATATAAATATATATATGTTATACATATATACATAGATATACATAGATATATATATATAATACCATATATACATATATGTTATAATATATCATATATAACATATATATACATATATACAGATATATACATCTATACATAATATATACGTGTATACATAATGTTTCATATGTATATATGTGTACATATAATATATAATATACATGTATTATCATATTTATATCTATTAAGTATATATATCTATCTATTATTATATAAATGTTATATATATATATACATGTATTTATATATATATACAATGTATAATATATATACACATGTATTATATATATACACATGATATATTATACCATGTGTATCTATATATATATCTAAATTATTTATCTATATCTCATAAAAGCACACACACATATATATATAAATTTATACACACATATATATACATACATATATATTCATTATATATATCATTACTTTATTTGTATAACTATATATATACTCATATATATATTATATATAACATTTATATATATAATATATATCATATAATATATACATATTAATACATTACATATATATTATATATATATATATATTATATATATATATATATATATATATATATATATTATATATGTATTATATTATATATATATATTATCTCAAAACACACACAATGTATTATGTTAAAACCTCCATATAAATATACTATACAGATTTATATATATATATATATATATATATAATTATATATATATATACTAGTATATATATATATAGATATGTATTATATGTTTATACATATATAGTTTATTATATATATATATATTATATGGACTTATACATATATACATGTGTACATATATGTTATATGTATATACATATATTATATGCTATATATATATATATATGTATATGTATATTCATATATAATTTTATGTATATGTATAATGTATATACTATATATGTTATATATATATATATATAGTATATATATGTATATACATATGTTTATTATATATATATATGTATATATTATATATGTATATATTATATGTTTGTATTATATTGTATATTATATATATATATATATATATATATATTTACATATATATATATATACATATATATATATATTTTATATATATATATATATATATATATTGTATATATATATTATATATGTATATATAATATATATATGTATTATATATATGTATAGATAATGTATAGATAGTGTATATTATTTTCTTTCGTGTTGTGGATGTATATATTAGATATGTATATATACATATGTATACATCATATTTTATATATATACTATGTTTACATACATTATTATATATACATATACATATATATATATATATATATATACATATACATATATATATATACATATACATATATATATATATACATATATATATATGTATGTATATATATATATGTATGTATATATATGTATGTATATATATATATATATATATATATATATATATATATATATACATATTTGATTGCTATAATAGAAATTATTATTTATATGATATTTTGTACTATTCAACTAGAACTTTTTATTCTATATTATACAAAAGATTAATTTCAACAAAGTTTAATTGATCCTGTCCCTACTATTGGTATCAGAGCCATTTTAAGGAAAAGTTAATAAATTTGTTATCTTACAAATTAATGAATTATTTTGTTAATATTATGCTAAAACAATGGATAAGTTTTATATTACATGAATAATATGACTGCGTTGGTAAGTCCTGTCGATCACATCCGTTGGATTAGCCGCAGAAGAGCGTAAGACGGCCGGACCCGGAAGATATGGGGATGTTCCCGTAGAAATATTTATTCAGGTAATTATAAAACTTTATTCAGTTGATTTTACATTAATATTATCAAATTAATCCATTATGAAAAGGATAGCAAAATTATTACTTAACCGAAAGAATGGTTCCTCTTCTGATATTGAAGAAGAACAAGATCATACTAATTCTGTTGAAATTATGATTTCGAATATAGAAAATAATTTACAAAATTGGAGTATTCCTAAACAAGATATTAAAACTTTATATACAGTCGGATCTTTCGAATTTTTCCAAAATTATTCAATTAATACTACTGAGAAAACTTTACCATTATTACAAGATCATCAAAGTATAAAGCTATTTTCTGCAAAAGCTATTAAAGAACATAGAAAGAAAAACAAATTTTTACATATTGGATTAGTACAGATAGCAATAAAACCTTTAACTAGATTAGGAATTAATGCCCTTATTTGCATGATATTAAGAGATGCTAGACTACTTAAGTTTGATCAATCACTATTAGCATTAGCTGAATCAAATATATGCAATGGTCCCATATATTTTAATTGTTACCCCAATTTTACAATAGCATTAAATGATCCAAATATTCTAGATGTATTAACATTAGATATAAAAACTAAGAATATAGAGATAAAAGAAGGTTCAGACCCTTTAGTGGTTATTTATAGAGTATATTATAAAACTATGACTACTACTGTAGATCCACGTTCTAAGATAGATATTACTAAAGATGAAACTGTTATTTTTGAAGCTAACTTAGAAAACTCTTCAATATGTACCCCGAAAAGATTAAAATGGGATGAAATAACTAGAAATCAAACTTGGAATTTAGAAGAGATAGTTAAGATAAAACCTTTAAAATTAAATAAAGATGTAGCTAATATATTAGAACAATCAAATGGTAACATAGAAATATCTTTTGGAAATAAGATAGGAGAATCATCTAGACATTCTACATATATTCCTTCAAATTTTATAAATGAAGAAGAAAAAATATATTTAAAAAGAGCTCAATCTATGAAAATGAAAGGTGTTGATTTCAATAACTCTATTCCTAAACCTCTATATGAAGAAGATAATAAGAGTGATTCTACGTATAATTATGCACCCTCAGAAGTAGAAAATTATGAACAATTAAAATGAGTTATTATTCACAAAAAATCAAAAGAGAAATAAATTGGTTTAAAGCCACTATAAAAAGAAACCAAGAAAATCTAGAAAGAATAAAACATGAGTTACTAACAGGAGAATATGTCATATGCTATAAAGAACATACGAGAAGATATATAGAATTACAAAATCACATATTTAGTTTGCAACAAAGATTAAAAAATATTAAAAGACAAATACATTAAAAATAAAGATAATGTCTAAACCAAATATGAAGTATTTAAAAGAAGAAAGATATAAAGATTATAATAAAGATATATTAAATTGGTATCTTTCAAATTTTATTGAAGAAGAAAAATTAATTCATGAAATTGAATGGACTATGTTCGTTTTTGAACATAAAGAAAATATACCATTTTTTGCATGGTTTCAAGTATATTGTATTGAAAATAAAATGGATTTTCCTACTGATAATCAAATACAAGAAACAACAAATATAAACAAAACATATATAGATTTAGAAACTAAAGAAAAAATAACAAGTATACACCCCCCTGAAACTAATATTTTAATAAATAAAGAATTTATTGGAATAAACTTATCTAAAGATAATGAAGAACAAAAGAAATGTTTATCTACAATAATATATCAGAATAATTATACTAATGAAAAATTAAACACTATAGGACAACAATTAAATCGAATAGAAAATTGTAAAGTAAACATAGAAGAAAATCCTATGTTCATACCATATAATATTAATATGCCTATAAATTTAGGAAGACAAGATAATCAAATACTACAAGAAATTGAGAATAAATTATCTAAATTACAAATATCAAATATTAATGAAGAAATTAGTTCAGAAGATGATATTTCAGATATAGAAAATCAGTTTAGGGAAAATGAAATTCCAACCAAGAACACCTCCAACAACTACTACAACTACATTTGAAGATGAGGATCTTACTATTGCTCAAACACTTGTAAAGATGAGAAGTCATAAGGATAAGGAAAAAGGAAAAGGAGTTGCTTTCAGAGCTGCACAAGAAGAATCTGCTAGACCAACAAGAATTCTTCTAACTATTGATCCAAAAGAATTTAGATGGTCAAACAGAACATCAAATATTAAATATATTACAAGAAATGACTATGGCATCTAATGCTTATAAAACTCATAAGAATACTGAATCACAAATTATAGAAATACTTATATCAGGTTTTACAGGAAGTCTAAAAGGATGGTGGGATAATTATATAACAGAAAATGAAAAATCTATAGTATTTAAAGCTAAGAAAACTATTATAAAAAATGAAAATGGAATGCCAGTAGAAACTCAAGAAGATGATATGGTTAATACTTTAATTTTTGCTATTTTAAAAAATTTTGTTGGTAATCCATCTGTTTATCAAGAAAGAAACTCTACTATATTATTAAATTTAACATGTAGAAAATTATCAGATTTTAGATGGTATAAAGATGTTTTATAACTAAAGTAACAACTAGACTTGATTGTAGAGAAGCTTATTGGAAAGAAAGATTTATTGCAGGATTACCTAAGATATTTGCTGAAAGAATAAGGAGTAAGTTATCAAATCATTATAATGGACTAATTCCATATAAAGATTTAACCTATGGAGAAATTATTAGTTATATTAATCAAGAAGGATTAAATATATGTTCTGAATTAAAACTAAAATATCAAATTAAGAAAGAAGGTATAAATAGTAAAAAAGAATTAGTAAATTTTTGTGAACAATATGGTTTTGAACCATTAAGATTACCCAATAGGCAAACAAAAGAAAATAAAAATAAAAGAAATAAAAAATCATATGGAAGATATAGAACATATGATAATAATAAAGTATATAATATAAGAAAAGGAAATTATAAAAAATATAAAAAGAACTTTAAAAACTATAAAAATAATTATAGAGATACTATAATTTGTTATAAGTGTGGAAAACAAGGTCATACCTCAAAGAATTGTTATACCAAGAAAAAAAATTAATGAACTTAATATTTCTAGTAAACTTAAAAGCCAAATAATGAAGATAATGATAAATGAAGAAAGTGATATATCAGACTACGAAGAAGAGGATTTAAACAAATCAGAAGATGAATCAAGTAGTGATAATGATAATAAATCAGAAATTTGTGATTGCATTGGAAATTGTAATTGTGATTACAAAGAAATAAATACTATAAATAATGACAATGATATAGAATCGATAATAGAATTATTGAATCAAATTAAAGATCTAAAATTAAGACAAATATATATGGATAAATTAGAAGAGAAATTAAAGAAAAATAAAACTATTGAAAGGAATAAACAAACTTACAATTTCAATGAAATATGCAAAAGATTTAACAAAAAAGAAAAAACAATAACAATCAATGAACTACAAGAAGAATTAAATAATGTAAAAACTGAGGTAACATTAATGAAACAAAAAATAAA
>BQNB010046403.1:986-16859 GCA_026074375.1 Tanacetum coccineum
AGCCCAGATATCATATTCCCCCTTTTTGAGAATAGGCAGCTTGATGGTTGAAACTGTATGAGGAGTTTGTTGGGTTGGTGTTTGTGATGATGGTGGAGGTGGTGGTGGTGGTGGAATTTCTTCTTGTGATGTAGATGGCATCATGTTTAGTTTAGGAATATGAGAGTTTGATTTGATTGTTTTTCTTATTCAGAGTTTCTCACAGGCTCTGATACCACTTGTGAGTCCCTAAACGAATAGATCTTTGTAACCTATGAAGGATGATAGCCAAAGTGTATAAATACAACTGACTATATAGAAACACTGATTATGAATACTATATGTTGATGCGGAATCTCAACACAAGTACTAAGAAAAACAATGTATAACTAAATAACAACTTCTATTAATCTGCTTTGAACAATTTACAGATTACTAACTATTTTAGATATGATATTGCTATGAGATATCTTAAGGACGTACCTAACTATGCTAAGAGAGATCCTTTTATAGACTAAGGATAAACTCTCACAAGCTTACAAATCGCTAACAGATAACACATATCTTTTCCTAGAATATCTCATGCATATCTCATAAACGGTATTAACTATTTTCTAACTAACGGTACTAACTAATCGAACAGTACTTACATTTTGTACTGTCGGTACTAACTATAACTAACAGTACTAACTATTTGTACTATCAGTACTAACTTACTAAAACATAAATCCTAACAGTCTCTAGAAATTCTGAAGGAACTACAAGAGTCAGTCACCGAGTAACAAGGTTCTCGCATTGTATACTTTGTATATTAGTATATATTTAATTTTAAAAAAAATCTCTTAAATTTTTAGTCTAGATGGCTTGCAGTTATTTCAGACTGTAACCCGGACTTAACCCAGAGACTTAATGTACGTTTCAGTGCATTATTTCTTCCACAGACAAGAAGTTGTCTAAGACCCGAACACTTTTTCTCATAAACAATTTGTTTTATCAAACATGTTCGGAGTCACCATTCAGACATTGACCAAAACCTTTTCTATTATACCCGGGTCATTGTTTGAGGGGGAGAATCAGGTATACTAACAGTTTTGCAGGTTTGTTGGACGCACTGTTGCTGATTCTATTACAGAAAGATTGAAATGAGCCACAACCTACGTCTTCAGACGGTTTGATTTATCACTCCTGTCTCGGTATATTACTAAGGTCTTGTTTCAATAATCACTTGATATATGTGCTTAATTAACTCACCTCAAACATTGAGGGGGAGCTCGATACATCTTAAGTCCATTATAGATCAAAACCATACAAAAGTTGCATACTTTTGATCGGGGGAGAAAATGTGACTTAAATGTAAACCGGATAACTAATGATTCGATTGATTCAAAATGCTAAGTCCTATCCTTGCATGTGCAAAACATCTTTCGATTATCGATGCACATGTGTAGGGGGAGTAAAAATGTTAATATACTCAACAATGTCAAGATACCAAAGCTTTTGTGTTATACACAAGTATCTTGATAGTTCACAAAGAATCTTTTGTTTCATGTTTGGGAATGTGATCTTACGGAATGTGAAGGAATGAGATGTTGTACCACCAGGGTATTCGTAGAATACTCATATACTTGTCTTCGGACAATATCCACTAGTGAGAATGACTCGTCTTACAAATACTTGTATGAGTTTGATGAGAGCCATGAGGCACTTCATATCTTTCGAGATATCTTTCAAAACATCATCAGAGCATTCTGATTTAAACTTTCGTTGTGTCCTAAATAAATTTCACAAGCACATCGAATGTTTTTCAAATCATGTTTTTGCCAACAGGTCTTCTACGGTACTTAATTGTATTAAGAAGTAAAACGCTGAACAAGGAATTATACGGTATAGTCAGCAGATAGTAACTGTACTGACTCACTCTTTACCATTCCATTACGGACATCTGGTTTAGAGAACAGCAAGCATACGGAAATCTGATACTTCGGTATTGGAGGACTTAAAGGCTTTGAGCTGGAAAACCTGTCAAGAAGGTTCTTTATTGAATCTATCTGATCACAGGTGCAGTATTCGTACTGTATGGTAATCGACTCACCATGTTTCTAAAACAAAGAGTTGACTACTCCAGAGCAAACGGCTACTGGTAAAGAGATATCAAATCCGTTCATAGTTGATAGTTTACTAAAAACTATAAGGTTATCATTGCACCTTGTTATTGCAACAAAGCATTGACTAGTCCATAGCAAACGGCTCATGGTAAAGACATATCAAATCCGTTGATAGCTGATAGTTTGCTAAAAACTATATTGTTCATACTCAAAGATTTGAAGACATCAAGAAAGCTAAGTACATGAAGCTTCCGCACCTCTGAAATCAAAGTTTTCTTCAAATGCTAAAGTCAAAATAATTAGAAGAAGAAAGAGTACTAAAGCTTTCATGATTACAGCAAGTATGAGCATGTCGGACCAAAGTTCAGCGAATGGCGAATTGAAGAAAAGATCACAAGTAATTCAAGAAAATCTGAGATCAAGATGAAGTTATCAAATCTAGTAATTCAAGTTTCAAAGATTGAATTTCTACAGAAGCACAAATGCAAGACAAGTGAAGAACCGCAACGACAACGAGCTAATATGCTATGAATTCAAATATGTACGCTAAGAAGACCTCAAAAGAAGACCTCACTTAGGGGGAGATTGTTAGAAACATAATTTCACAGTCTAACAAGAGAAGCTCGGTCTTGAAGAAACAAGCATTTTATAGCTCGATAGTTAATTAATTAATTAATGTTTAATGATGTAAATGGGTTGTTATGCAAAAAGCCTGCA
Organism: Tanacetum coccineum; assembly: GCA_026074375.1. Taxonomy (NCBI): domain Eukaryota; kingdom Viridiplantae; phylum Streptophyta; class Magnoliopsida; order Asterales; family Asteraceae; genus Tanacetum; species Tanacetum coccineum. The sequence goes on from BQNB010046403.1 coordinate 3,788, forward strand.
AAAGCCCAAAAGAAAGGCCCATAGGCCAAACCCCATTAGTGTATAAATACACTTTGTTCTTATCATTATTAGGTTAGCTAGTCAATATTATTGTTAGGGTTTCTAGCCACCAAAAAGTTTTCTTTCAATCATCAATAAAGTCTTTATTTTCCTGCATCTTGATTCTACACATCATTGTTAAGGTTTGTATGAATGATCATGGAACCTACACATTTCCTTTTACTTATCTCTTTACATTTATACTTGCATTTATCGCTCAATATTTATATTTGCAATTGTGTCTTGTGTTGCTTATATAGTTTTGATTGTGTTTGTGTCATGGATTGATGTGAACATTGATGTGAATATGTATTGTTGGTATAGAATTTATATGAACACTCTTCATATTATATCATGCTTGATTGGTGATTTGATACGAAACATTGTTAAGATTTTAAAAGGAAAACATATTCACCCCCCTCCCCTCTATGCATGCGCGGAGCTTGTTTAAGACAATAGAGTGACTTCTTTAGCCTGTACACTTGATTTGGATTGTCTTGATCTACGAATCCTTCCGGTTGACTAACATAGACCACTTCACGAAGCTCGCCATTCAAGAAAGCCATTTTGACATCCATTTAATAGATTGTCATGTTCTTATTGGCAGTATTTGCAATGAAGATACGAATGACCTCTATTCTAGCAACAAGTGCAAACGATTCCTCAAAATCAATCCCCTCTTCCTGATGGTATCCTTTGGCAACTAATCGAGCCTTGTTTTTTAGTACACCCCCAAGTTTATCTTTTTTGACTTTGTAGATCCACTTCAGTTTGATCAACATTACAAAATCTAGATAGGGTACTAATTCCCAAACTTGTAGTCGCTCGAATTCATGTATTTCTTCTTGCATAGCTTCAATCCAGGAGGATTCGAGCATTGCTTCTTTAAAATTCTTTGGTTCAACTGGAGTGAGAAAGGCTTCAAAATCACACCATATAGCATCGGGCTTAAGTTGCTTTCTTGTGGAGACTGATCGGGAAGGATCTCCAATCACATTTGCTAATGGATGATTCTTAGTCCATTTACCAAGAATGTCTAATGGAGTATGGGATGGCCGCACATTTGATGACAATACTTAAGAAGTCGAGTCTTCATGAAGAGTTTCATGAAGTGGATCATCATGAAAGTGTGGTGTTTTTGGGGATTCTTCAACACCTTGAGAGATAATTAAAGATTGTTCATGTTCTTGTGTTGATGGGTTACTTGAAGATGGTGCATCTTGGTCAATTGAAGTTGATACAGGTGAATTGGTTAGATCAGGAGGTCTTTGAGCAACAACTACAGGAACTGGAGAAACAACACTTGGTGGAGCATTTAAGAACTCATCAAACATTGGTTGAAACAAGATATCCCAATCATTATTTATGGGTGGTACATAAGGTGTTGAAGAAGGAGGATTTAGCACGAGTCCTGAACCGAGTGTTCCAGGAGGCAAAAGTTGAGGCTCGGGTCCTGAATTGAATTATTTAGAAGCCATTGTTGTCAGCTCATCAATAGTAACATGAATAGTTTCAATGATTTAACAAGTCCTCTTGTTGTAGATTCGAAACACTTTCTTTATAGGAGCATAACCGACAAAGATTCCAATATCTACCTTAGGATTCAACTTTCCAAGATCTTCATTATCATTGGTGGGATAAAAAAGATCACCAAATACATGAAGATAAGATAAGTCGGGTTTTTTGTTATAGAGAAGTTCATACGGTGTTTTGTTGTGATGTTTACAAATTAATGATCAGTTTTGAGTGTAACAAGTTGTCGCAACTGCACCTGTCCAGAGAAATAATGAAGCATTCGAGAATATCAACATGGTTCATGTAGCTTCCACTAAAGTTTGGTTCCGTCTTTCGACAACATTATGCTGTGGAGAGCGAGCAACGGATGTTTGATGTAAAATCCCTACATCTTCATAGTAAGCTCTCAGAGTTTGATTAACAAACTCTGTGCCATTGTCAATTATGATATTTTGGACTGTCACATTGAGACGAACTTGAATCATTTTGAGAAATTTAATCACAAACTCTGGAACTTCATCCTTTGATCGTAAAAAATTTACCCAAGTAAACCGAGAGAAATCGTCAACAATAATCAGTATGTATTTCCGCCCATTGAGACTTTGAATCCTCATTGGCCCGCAAAGGTCCATGTGTAACAGATAGAGCTTTTCTTGAATTGAGTCTTCAGCTTTAGGTTTGTGAGATTGTTTCTTGCTTTTTCCTAAAGCGTAGGCAAAACATAAGTGATCCTTTTGAAACTTTAATCTAGGCAGCCCTCGGACCAGTCCTTGTTTGGCCAGTGTAGTGATATACTCGAAGTTCAAATGTGATAACCTTCAATGCCATAACTAAGACTTGGTCTTTGGTGCTTTTGACAAGAGACAAATGGGTGAGGATAACAACATATCTTCCAAAGACAACATGTATAATTTGGAGGCCCTTGATCCTTTGAGTATGTCAACACCTTCTAAGTCACAAATGTATCAGGTGTGTTTACGAAAAGCGACCTCGAGATCAAAATCACAAAATTGCCTAACGAAGAATAAGTTGTATCCTAACCCTTCCACATAGTAAACCCAAGAAATCATATCATTTCCCATCTGATAGTCTCTATAGCCTATAATCTTTGCAATCTAATTGTTTCCGAATCTGACAGAACCTAGAAATTTGTGAACAAAGTTAATGAGCTAAGAGCGGTTTCCTATCATTTTCTAAGAGCATCCGGAGTCCAAATACCAGAGAATAATTTAGACAACCTGAAATCGACAAGAGAGGAAGATGGAACATCTGAAGCATTGGATCCCCAAGATTTATTAGGTTCTGAGTTGTTAGAAATCTTAGATTCTACAATCTTAGATTTTCTACTCGAACCTATAGATTTTGTTACTTTGGGTCTCCTGTTATAAACCTTAATTTCAGGATTTTAAGTATTTATTGATTTTGAAATGGTTTCCTTAAGAGGCACTACTTTAGTAGAGGTGATCCTAGTTCAAGGGCTTGTATTTTCAAGTATAGTGAAGGTCCGTCCTGTAGTTTTCCACCTATAACCAATTTCAGTGAACACTTTTCTAGTTGGTTTCCAAATATTCTTGTGGTTGCTCTTCTTAGCAGATTTAGATTTAAAGCGCACATTCACATCATTAACAAATTAAAGAAAACACACATCATGATTTGCATCAAACATTCATTGATTACATTTAACACAAATTAATTTAGAATTCACATTTAACGTTGTATGCTTAACATCCGCATTACAGGATGTTTTAGAAACATGATTCTTATTATTCAAACTAGACTTAACAATCCTAGGATGATCTTCTACTTTATTTTTCTTCTTGTTACTATTGGAAGTCTACGGGATCCTATCTTTCTTTGTATTGCTCCTAGGCTTTGATCCACTAGCTTCATTAGAACTGTTCATTCCTTTAGAAGGTAACACAGGTTTGTTAGAATCTTGTGTTTTATGTGAATCTACCTGTTTTTTAGTATTACTTGATGATGTGGCAGGTTCGGCAAACCTAACTTTTTTATTTCTGTTTAATGGTGTGACAACAACCAATTTCTCACTAGGTTTTGTTAAACAGGGGCATGTGTCTTTAACATAAACTAGAACCTCTTGAAGTTGTTAAACATACTTATAGGCAGAGTCTAAGTTACTATCTAGAGGACTTAGTGCTCTAGCATTTTCGACTATTTTCCTAAGTATGTCAGCATGTTCTCGAGAGTGCTTAATATAGTCTATGTGAGCATCCCTGTTTTTTAATACTTTTTTTAGGAGCTAAAGGTTCTAAATCAATCTTGAACATTCTGGGGGAAATCACATTGGGATAAGGCATTGGGGCAGCATTTCAAGCACATTTTTTCCTTTTAATTTCCTTAATTTATTTTTTAATGTTGTAACCGCAAAAACCTTTTCCTGTATTTGAGCATTCAAATCAGCATTTTCAATAGACTTTTGATTTATTTGTGCTATTAGAGAGTCACATTGGTCTTTGGTTTGAACACTTGTCTTTTTAATAGAATCATAAAGCTCTTTGTAAGTCTTTTTCAAATGCTCTCTTTCTATATGTAACTGCTCATTCTCTCTAAGTAATTTAGCCACACTGTGTTCCAATTCTATGTTTATTGTTTCATACTCATTAATATCCTTTTTCACAGTGGCTTGATTACATTTGGCATTCAAAGAATGAATTTGTTTCTTCGAATTACTAATCGTAGTGTCCTTTGCTTGTAGTTTAGCTTTAAAATCATTTTTTTTGAAATACTCTTAAAATTCAGGATCATTTTGATTATCACATGATTTGTCTTTTTGAAAAATTTCTTGATTTAGTTGCATGGCAACTTCAAGAGAAATTCAATGTTGTTCAAGGTTTGAAAACCGTTTTGAAAGTATAATATAGACATCGTTCCTTTTGACAAGCTCAGCTTTAAGTTTTAAACACTTATTATAATGTCAACAAAACTTTTATTTCTCTTTGCAGAATCATCAATAACAACAAATGAATTCACAACAGTAAGCACAATATCTTGAGATATGATTTATCCTAAGAGTCGATCATTTTCTAGAAAAAGTTCTTTCTTTTGAATTTCAAAACATTTCTTGTCTACAGAACACTGTTCAACAGCAGCTTCCATTTGGTTAAAAACCATTTGTACTTTAGTAATCTCATCATGTAGTCCGTTGTCAAGATCTTTAAATAAAGTTTTTAAAGAATTTATAAATAGAATTATCTATGTGAGAAAAACCGCTTTGGTGTGTTAAAAACCCCATGTACCCTCGGGTATAGCATCAAGTGTGGTCCTTTGTTTCATAACTTTGTCAAAATTGGCAAGATGATATTTTAGTTTCTGGAAACTTGTATTTACCAAACTTACTTTTGAAAGTTCTTTAGGAGCCTCTATTTTAACATGTATTTGTGGAACAACAAGTTGTTCAGAATTATGGTTTGAATTTTGTAACCAAAAAGCTTGTTCTATAGATAGTTCTGGTTGTGGAACAAAACGTTTTCCAAAATCTTTAGCCAATCTATTTAACTCGTTATAATTAATTAGGGAAATATTAATTTTCTTATTTATCAAAATTAGATCATTTTGTTTTGGAAGTATTTTTGATCGACTCTCTTCCTCTAAAATCAAAGTCTCTTCTTCATCAACCACATAAATCACATCATGTTTCTTAGATATTGTACTACCATCATACAACGTTGGCTTAATCCGCTGAGCTTTTTTAAGATAAAATATATTTTGATAACCAAGAGCTTGTTTGTGAGTATCATCATAAAAAACTTGTGGTTTCTTTAGAATGTGCACTGTTTACGCAGATTGACCCACTTCATAAACAATATTATCTAATTCCTTTATCGTCTTTTCTAACTCGATTTCTTTGTCCATGTTTTTACGTTCTTTTTCTTTGGATTCATTTTTAAAAGTAGTAAATGTTTGCAATAAGTATTCTTTTTCCGTAACATGTTTAGAAAAAGTTTGTTTAAGTGAGTTAATTTCTTGCTTAAGTGCATTCCTATCCCGAATCATGTCATCCATTTGAGAATCAATTAATTTTTCATAATTGTTCAAATCAACATTAAATCTTTGTTCAAATGTTTTGACGCGTTCCTTATATCTTTCAAGCTCAATGGTTAAAGATTCATTAACAGTTTTGGTTTCTTGATTAGCCTTATTCCAGTTAGTTACTTGATTAGACATTTGTTCAGACACTCAAACATAGATATTATCATTGAATCTTGTTATGTAGGTGAATTAGTATCTTGAACAACCGCTTATTATGATTCTTGCAGATATTGAGAATAAGGAATGATATTACTATAACTTGTTATCTCATTATCTGGAGAATCAACGATAGGTGTTTGTTTAAAGTATGGCATGTCTGGCACACTTTGATTTATCACTTCATGTTGATAAGTGTCAGAATATGGTGCCTCAGAGAGGACGTTTGAATTGTAACTTGAGAGATTAGCCATGAGAACCGTGTTTATAGAATAGATGTCATCACAGTCGGAGTCATAAGCATCTAGATCATCAGTATGGAAAGCAGCATTCTGTGGAATTGTAGTCTGAATTGCTTGACCATCTAGGATTCCAAGATCTGCTAAAAAAGCCAACTGTTCCTCATCCAATTCTTTACCAGCTTCCTGTTCCTGAACCAGCAGTAACTTTTCCTTAAACCATGTAGAGTTCATGGGCCTCTTAGGCTGAGTACACTGCCTTGCCATGTGCCCTTCACCTTGACAGTTATAACACTTAACAACCCTTTCTTTACCAGCTGCATTGTTTCCCCTAAACTTGTAGCATTTCCCTGAGTTCTCATACCAGCAAAACCTTGACCCTGTCTTCCTTGAACTTGTTGAATAGTACCGTGTCATCCTGAATGGTAGCTTGATTTCTTAGATTGGAAGATGTTCTAAGTTGGCTGTTGGTAGAAGAAAAACGTGATGCAACTACAGTTGACATAAATGCCATTGCTTTGTTGAGACAAGCTATTGGATCATCACCTGTAAGAAATACTAGAACAGCAAGTCCTGAGTCAATTTGTGGAAACTTAACTGGTGGTTGTTGTGAAATTAGAGGGGAATGATATGCATTTTAAGGAACTGATGGTGTTTGATGATTGATGTGAGGCTCATAAGTATGTTGATATTATTATGGATGATGAGGTGCTTTATAAGTTGATAAGTATGGTTGAGAAGAATGAGTTGTTTGATGAATTGATGATAGCTGTTGTGGATATTGAACAGAGTTTGACTGAGTGTGATAGTTGGCGACCAATGCAAGAGGATCTGGATATCTTTCACGCATCATTCGTACTTCATTTGCATGTCTCTCATGTTAATTCAGATATGCAAACAACTAATCAAAATTGGTAGTATATATGTTATTTGCTAATTTGATGCCAGTTACAAACTTTCTCCATTCTGGTTGAAGAGCATTCAGAAATTTTGTATTCACTTGAACTTACTGCATGGTAATGCCAATGGTGTGCATATCATTAATGAGTTGAGAAAAGCGCAAGTAATACTCATGAAGTGACTCACCCTTAATGGAAGTAAACTTGTCAAACTCATTATAGAGTTTACATTCACATTCTTGATATGAAAGTTCAGTACCTTGCATGAGCAACTTGACTCTATCCCAAATTTCTTTAGCCGCCTGACAATGTTTGACAAGAGCATACACATCTAAAGGAAGGCCTTGAAGAACAATGTTGAGTGCTTGAACATCACATTCATCTTGAAGATTCTCTTGTTTGGAGAATTTTGCATACTTCTTTGGTCGAATTGCACCATTTTCTTCAATAGTTGGATAGGCGAGAGGTCCATTTTCAATTGACTCAAGCATCATTCTACCATTTTTTTTCCTTTAAGGTATAGCAACATACGACTCTGCCATGAGTTATACATTGTCTTGTCAAGCATAGGAGGACGGTTCTCGGCACCAGTAACTATCATGAACTCTGCTAAAGTAGGCATTTTTAATTGATTATTAAAATGTGAAAAGATAAGATCTTGGTCGTTCAGTGATTAGAGGTTATTGTGTTAAAGTGATGTTTGTTTAAAGTGATGGAGAATAAGTACTGCACGGGATTTTACAAAACTTGATTAAACCGAGAAAATAATTAGATAATTCGTGGGATTTTACAAATCAACGAAGAAACCATGAAACAATAATAATTCTTGTTCTTGAAAAGTGGGCAAAATCGGTTTACCAAATATGTCAATTTCGACTAGTAATATTGTGTCAAAATCGGTTAAGCCACAACTTATGTCAAAACTAGTTAAGCCAAAGACTTTGTCAAAATCAGTTAAGATAAGAGTTATGGCAAAATCGGTTAATCAAGAAATGGCAATTCTGGCCGACCTATAATGTCAATTTCAATAAACAGAGGATGGCAATTCCAGTTGACAGAAAGTTAGCAATTTTAGTTAAGAGAAGGTGGCAATTCTGGTTAATGGTAACTTGGCAATTTCGGTTAAGGGAAAGTGTCAATTCCGGTTAATGGTAACTTGGCAATTTCGGTTAAGGGAAAGTGTCAATTTCGTTTAATGGTAATTTGGCAATTTCGGTTAAGGGAAAGTGTCAATTCCGGTTAATGGTAACTTGGCAATTTCGGTTAAGGGAAAGTGTCAATTTTGGTTAATGGTAACTTGGCAATTTCGGTTAAGGGAAAGTGTCAATTCCTGTGAATTCAAGATGTCAAAATTGGTGCCTTCAAAAAATCCAAAAACCAAATTTTCAAATCACTAAAAACCATACTTGTTGACGTTTTTGCTTGAAATCTTTTGTACAACTAAGAATTACTAAGCTACTAGAACCATAAAAACACAAACGTGATGAATTTTTAACACCAAAATTCGGACACTTTTTGGTTCGAGCCTAATGACACAAAACGCACCCTTTTTAGCTTCTAAAACGCACACAACACACTCACAATCAAAGCAAGAATCTTAGAGAGAGAAAGAGAGGTTGGACACTTTTAGTGAGAGAAACAAAAGAGAGAAAACTTAGATTATGAAAATGAATAACACCCTCTCCAAAGCATGGAAAGGGTATTTATATAAGTACGTAGGTCGGCCAACCTTGGGCTTCCATGGGCTTTCCATAGGCTTTGGCCCGGTTAGCTTAATAACGTTCCAAATATTATCTACGAGCTACGTTATACATATATAGGAGTGACCAAGTCTTTTCTCGATTTCTAACACACACATACCAATTCAAACAAACATTATAAGAAACACCACGAATCTATATTGCAAAATACCAAACACTCCATATACATGTTTACATCATTTCAAACAAGTAAAACAAAACTACTCCATGATTATTTCAATCAAACACAAAGGTTCAACAATCATAATAAGCATAAACATTCCGGAAATTAAATGAGTTTACCCAAAGTATGATTACAATAAGTAAATACAAAGGTTTGGAGCAACCTTCAGGCCTCCAATCGACTACAAGCTTTGTACTAACCGTAAAATGGTACCTGATACATTCCTTGATGTTCTTGAGCACTACTTCTGGAAATGGCAAAGGTTTTGAGGTCTTTTTGGATAGAAATGGTGGTGGAAATTCGTCCTTAGGATGTAAGGAGAATTGTTGATGATGAGAACAAGAGAGAATGGTGAGTTTATGATGAAAACTAATCCATGAGGACTCCTTTATATAGTAGTAAGTATCCTTGGCCACCAAGCAAGTTTCTTGGGCACAAAGTATTCTTGAAAGTTCTAAAATACAGCTATCAAAGAGTAATGACAAGGCTTGGGCACCAAGGTTTATAACTCTTCATTAAATTTTTGCTTGGAGAATACATAAAAATTCAGCCTGGCGGCTCCTTTTCTTGTCTGGCGGTAAGATGGACTTTGTGGGTAGTCGTTGAAGGAGATGACTGGTAAAATGCCCCTTCTGGGTGGCTCCTTTCTTTTGTGCAAAATGTTGTCAAAACAAAAGTTGTAGATTTTTCTCTTAGCTTTCCGTGGCCGCTTGAATCAAGTCAATCTGAGTTTGTATGCTCAAGTTATGGCAAAAATGGTAGAGGTTTGTCGGGAATAACAAGGTTTCCAATATTTTTTTATTCAACTTCTCTTGTTCTTTTCTTTTCTCTTTTCCCGTCTTGTGCCTTATGCTTAAATCTTTAGACCACTAACTTCATGACATTATCTTCTCGAATATACTATACAAGACTTGCATTTGTCAAGAATTCTTCGTACATGCACAAATCTTCGTTTAATCATACTTTCTTCATCTTTTTCTTCATTTTCTTGTACTTGGCTAGCTACAAACATATAAATCCAACTTTGTGCAATATTAGTAGAAAAAGCACGTTAAATTAACCAAATATCATGTTCAAAAACCATGATAATGCTCTTCAAAACATACTCAATTTAAGAGTCTTCAGTACACAAATCTGCACCAGTTAGAAATATGGTCTAAATAGTCCTTAAAGACAACATGGGTGACACACACAAGTTTGAATGGGTGTTTGAATCTTTTCGATATCACTAATCTAGAAAAGGCGATAAAACCACACATGCTCATCCAAATCCATGAAAGAGACCCACGTGATTGCTCAAATCCTTAACTTGAGCAGGCTAAAGGCTAGAATCATTAAAAGGGTTAGGATAGACATGGGATACACATATAATTGTTGATAAATAAACACAAAACAAATAGTCACATAAAATCTAAGTTTGTCATAATCGGCTACTATCCATCTATAGTTCAAGTGTCCAAGCGTGAAAATCTGATCATAACTTAATAATAGGCTAGTATCGAATGTAATAATGAAGTCATGTAGATCATACTAGACCAACCTTCACAATCAAACATATGGCTTATAGTTGCACCGTCTCCATAATATGTTGGTTTTATAACACGTAACCAACATAAATACACTATAGGAGTTTATTCCTACATATTTTTTTAACAACACTCATGTAACAAATACAATAAATACATCCCCCTAGTTGGGATGAACAATATCGAAAGTGATAATACCGGGGGGTCTTCAATAAACAAAATGATAGGTCTTCCACGAACGTGCACAATTTCTGAACCCATTTCCTTGAACCATAGATTTTAAGTAGCCAGGAATTTCAACACAAAGACAATATAGACTATAGGGTTGGCTAAGGTGAAATGGTGTAATGAAACATATAATATATTGGGTTAAATAAGAGATTGACTTAACATGGTGATATAGGGGTATCTTGCACTAAAAATATGTGCTTCAAAAGGGTTTCATCACGGGGGGTCGACAAGTCAGTGTAACAAGTAGGTAAACACACACAATATAACACATATGTGATTATTTGGGTGAATTCGTAAATGTTGCCTTCTCGAACCATCTATTCTTGCTAATCAGTTAGGTCTCGAAATGATGTACATGCCAAGTTCTAAAGTCTAGAATACTATCGGCACACTCAATACTTTTGGTGGATTTTTGTATAATGGATGAAAACGGAATCATCAAGCTTAACCTCACCAATAGAAATAAAGGGTAGATGTCCATTCGGCAAAGATCTTTTCTAGATCAGTAAGAAAAACATGTCAAAAATTTAAAAATTGACTTTATTTTTCAAAGAAACCTAGAAAATCAAAAGACAATATACGTCAAGTGGTAATTTTACTCCCATCTCCCACTTGGTTTGCACAATATCCCTATTGTACATTAAGAAAATAAAAATTAAAGATAAGAGTAGAATTAGAAAAAGAAACTCCCCTGAGCATTGCTCTTGATCATTGAATGATGATGGCAGGAGAAGAATTCCTAACAATCATATCCTGGGCAACCTCGTGTTCCCCTGAAATCACTAAACAAACTACATGCATTAAACATTCAAAATAAAATATACATGAAAACCTAACTCACTTTTTTAGGAATCACGGTTGCATTTAGCATATGCAACAACCTTTTAAACCACTTGGTGGCCTAAGTGGACGAGTGGAGTCTCTTGAGAGTTTCAAGAGAACATACCCATAAATATCATTTAATTATATACGGTTTTGTAAAAGTTTCAAACATATTAAGGTTTTCAGGATGGAGTTACGGCGTAACTACATGGGTTACGCCGTAATTATCTGATAAATAATTTTTTGGTTAAGTCCAGTTACGGCGTAATCATAGACTAGATTACGTCGTAGTTTCATTGATTACGGCGTAACACATATGGTTACGCCGTAATTGCTGCAATCAACAACAATATTACAACATAATTACTAGTCAAGGTGACCTCGAATTCCGTCTCTTTACTATTAGAACCTACAAAACAAAGTGAGAAACATACAAAACAACTAATACGCAGAAAATGAAATATATTGATAAAAAGACGGGTTGTCTCTTGACAATCACTTTTGTTTATTAATAAGTCTTTAAGTTAGACTCAAATGGGTCTACGTTTCTCCCTGGGCACTCCCATCCATACCTATTTCTTCCATTAACCCACCTCTTATCGTGGTGACATTATCCATAGTTCTTGGAAAATCCTCAATTCCTAAAACTTTTATCTTTGTATAAATTTCCCCTAGGCAACACTATGTCTAGTAACTTTAACTTTTTCAATCAAAATCGTGGGTGGTTTCTTATACAGAATCTCGAGCAGCTTACATCTTCTTTCATTATAAGCCTCGTTGTCTAAGTCAATGAATTTGTAGTATGAGGTTGGTTCTAAATAATTAATGATTCCATCCAAGTCGTCTTCATCTTTACTTGTACCATTAAACCACTCTTTATGTAATTTATTGATAACAGCTCCTAATATTGTGTTTGCTTTTTCATCCCTGCATTCATCCGGGTCCTCCAAATCTTCACTGTCATCTTCTTCATCTCTAAAACTTTCTTTCCAATAATCCTTAAGGATCCTGTCCTTAGTCATTTTACATACCTTCCCGAACTTTGTTCTTATCCAATCATTCAAGCTTATTCTTCCTATGTTATATCTATACGCTCACTATCGTTAGTACTTTCCCAATAACATTTCTTCTCATCATTAAGCGAGTCTCCTCCATTATACTCATCCTTATATTTGTTACAAGACGCACAAATTTTGCATACTCCCTCTTTTACTTGCAAGATTTGCTCATAACAATGCACCCTCTTGTTAGTAGATTCCATACCCAAACTTGATTTCTTATTTGTTTCTCCTCGATCAATCATGCAACACCTATAAGCTATTTCATCATATGATTCATGAACATCTATGTCATAAGTTAAGATATCAGGATCGATAGTCAAGAGACGATTAAACTCACATGCATCAGATTCGTACATGAATAAATCATAATTAATTTTCATCAAATCATTTTTGTCCGTGCGCTTTTCACTCCAGGTTGCACGAATAAATTCAATAGTTGTGGAAATAAAGCTACTTCTTATTTTAAATATGAACTTTTCATTTCCTACCTCTAGAGAAATTGATTTTTGGAAGATATCTACCTTAGCGTGGGCTATTGCGAGAAGTGGTTTTCCTAAAATGTTAGGCATCCTAAAGTTCTCTATCATATCAAATTTGACAAAGTCAACAGG
>BQNB010046403.1:19591-38004 GCA_026074375.1 Tanacetum coccineum
AGCTGGAAAGCATCTAAAAACATTAAAGGAAACAGACACAAAAACCACTTTTAAAAGACTTATGACACACTTTTAAAGCTAAACTTGGAACTAATAAGCTCTTGGAAAAAGCTAAAAACTAAAAACAGATAAAATACTATAAGCTAATAACACAAATAAGAAAAAAATTAGCAAACTAATTTAAGGAATAAACTAGAAAGAGTAAGATGAAAGTGGCAGACTACCCTATTATTTTTGGCTTTTTGAAGGTTTAATGACTACTTGCAACTAACATTTAAGACTCTAAAACAGATTTGACACTTTAAAAACTTAAAACAGATTTATAACTTACTACAATAAGCTAAATTTAATTAAAATTAACCTAAATTAAACTTGAAATTACTCTCAAATGATCTGAAATACGAGACTCAAAAGAACAAACCATCTTTAGTTTTCTTGACTATGTTTGAACAAAAGAACTCAAAAGGCAATTCCAAGCAAATGTGTTCAAAACATATTCATACTTATACTTAAGAGACTAAATAAGACCACAAAAACAACTACTCAAATGGATATTTAAGGAATTTCAAAATTAAGCTGATAAATGAACTTTTTAGGCTATGAGCTTTTGAAGAATGATAAAAAAACTACTAAACTTATTAAAACCTAATTTTAACTTATTCAAACTGACTTTTAAACTAGATTAGAGCTTTACAAAAGTGATTAAACTTTTAACAACAACCTTAGCAGTCTTAACTAAAGTTAAGACTGCTTATCCCAAACACCCCTTTAAACTTTTTAAAATCCAATTTAAGCTAACACAGACATCAAAAAGCTACTAAACATGAAAACAGATTAAGCTAAGATATATTAGAGGACTTATAAACAATAATATCAAAGAAATAAGCACAATTCAATAAGCAAATGATTAAACAGATTATGACTATTTTTAGGCAGTTTTTGATTCAAAATGAACAAACAACTAAAATACTTGATAAGCTACTGAGATCTAAACATATAAGCTAGCATAAGATAGATTAAGCACTAAAAGAACAAATAATAAGCAATAATAAGCACATTGGCAGATCTAATAACTAAACAGAACTTAAGCTTAAAAGGAGGAAAAATAAGTGTACCTTGATCCCAGCTTAACATGGATCCAATTTGCTCATTAGAGCTTATCTATAAGCTCCAGCTTGTTGAAAACAAGCTAGTAAAACCCCATAAGCGCATCCAAATCTGGCTTATCATCCAGGAAAGCTAATAATGACTTTTTGAGTGATTTAAGGTAAACAGCTTATTCAGGTTGGCTTTTAGAAAGGTAAATTGAATAAGAACTAGCTTAAGAGTTATAGAGAGCTTAATGACCTTATTATCTTATATCTAAACAGATTAAACCATGATTGCTTAAGAGTAAAACAGAATTTAAAGAACAATTTAAATGAAACTTGGAATTTTATTAATATCAAAAGAGATTACAAGTTTTTTTTTTAAATTACATTAAAAAGGACAATAAGCTAAACATTACATTAATAAGCTAATTAAAAAGCTACACTAAAAGTACTAAAAGCTAGATGCCTATTTCTATGTGAAGCCTCCTCTATTTATAGCAGGAAGAGGAAGGTTCTAGGAGGATGATAACATCCATAACATCTAATCTAAGTCCTTGATCTTCAATAAACTCTCATTCCACTGTTGGATCATTTCCACGCCTTTTTATCCAATGAGAATCCAAGGGATTGCCAGCGTGGCCTTGGTGAGTGTTAGACGTGACAGGGAGTCATCTAAAATCTTAGGAGTGTGTAGGTATGGAGTGTGTGGATTTTACCCTATGTGTAAGTTGTGAGTGAAAATGAGAGGGAAAAAGGGAAAGGGATGGAGTAACAGTAATTTTGACATCGTCTTATGACTTTGACCTGGGTTGGTGTTGGGCCAGAAATGGAGTAAAAGATTAATGGACTTGGATTAATAAATGCTTGTTATGTAGGCTTAAGGTTTTATAGTATAAATCTTAATGGGCTGACCCGTCCCATCAAATGGGTACGGGTTGTCCTATTTAAAGATGTATACACCTTCGGCTTCAATTTCTTGCACTCTTCCAATCTCGTGCTCGGATTTGTTTGTTTTTACTTTTTTTTTGTCCTTTAGTGATATATCCGTTACCTGCAAGACACAATTGACAAAACACACATATACAATGCATTTTTCAAGTATTATTGGTCATTATTTGCCTTTTTAGCTTTATATTAAGAAATAAATGATATGTATTTAAGCACATATCAATGTGCAAGGCCGAGAAGTTCAAAGTTATAAAGTATTCATTAGGACCTAACGAAGAGTATATTGCTAAAAACAATTGCGGATACAATACTTGGAAAAGGAGCAAAGATAGTTTCTCTCACATCTACCGAGTGATTTTTCAAAAACGAGGAGAAGGGTGGACGGTGACAAGAATGGATGAAAAATGAAGCTAAGATGGAAAGAAAAAATCTAACTTAAAGACTGGCGAAAGAAAAGTGCTTACCGGGAGACAACCCGACTATTTTTAATTGTTTGTTGTTTATTTTAAATTGTTTGTCGATGTCTTCCCAGACATCCCACACGGCGTATTGAACCTCTATGGATACGTCATATCAACCTGTCTGGATGTTATCAGTCCTTTAATTTCTGTATTTAAATTTCTACAAACTTTAAAACATTTTTACAGGATGCAATACGACGTATCCTTGGGTTTGGGATACGGCGTATTCACTACCTGTACAGTATGTGTGTTTATTTTTCTGCATTGTAACCATTGTAAAACTAAGATAGGAATTGCAGGTTTTGTTTTCTGACTTTTATGCAGGACCTTGCTATAAAGAAATCGACTAATTGGTGATGGTATACTCTGAAACAGACGTGTGTTGAATTCATATAGGCATTTTGACGCCTCTTCATTACACTTTTGCTTAGGAACTTAATTTGGAGAATCATCTCGAGCAAAATATTAGGGGAGTTCCTCGTTCTAATTCTATTTTTCATATTCTTTAATTGTTTATATATTCAATGAGGACGTTGTAGAATTTAAGTAGGGGGGTGGAGAATTAGAACGCCTACTTGTCCTTCTTTTTACAAATAATATGCTATATGCTTAAAATTATGCCAAATTAAAAAAAAATTATCATAACTTTTGTAAAAATTACTAGTTACATGACCTCGCACACAAATAACCCTTAATGTCAAATTGTGAGAATTAAGCCTATTCCGTTTCTAAACGTTTACCAAAAATTCCACAAAAATTATGAGTGTGCTAATGATGTAGTGGACTTTAGAACTTGGCTTGGTATATCACCCGAGACCATAATAATGAGTACTATGGACTTATATGGAGTAACCTGTTTAACTGGTAAATTTCTAGGAATACACCAAACAGCCTATATGTTGTGATATAAACTAACTACACTGGTTAGTTAACCCTCGTATAACCCTTTGCTTACTCTCACTATAAGAGTAAGATCCCCTAGAAAAACCTGTGGAGCCATTCCTGTCTTTTTCATACCAAAATGATTATTTCATTACACCTTAGCTTACCATATAGATTAAGCCTATTTAATCAAAGTTGCTAGTTGCTTTTGTGTAAAGTTTTGTAGTTATTGTGTCAAAGTGAAATTTTCTATCTCTGGTTAGGTCAGGAAATTACACAATGTAATGGAAATGTAAAAGTATGTTGCTCGTGTATTTTGCTACTTTCATAATTATGTTACATGTTCGAAGATGAAGTGTTTAAAAAAAATTACCCGGATGAATTATGATGGTGAAGATGGTGAAATGACATCGAGATTCATATTGATATGTTATGAAAAAAATGGAAAAATAGAAAATTGCATCAAAAAAGAGAAGGAAAGTTATATAGTCGGTTCGTTAAACTTAAACTGATAAATTACTTGGAGGATCGATTATTCGTTGATATGTAGAAAAAAATCAACGATGCATAGTTTTGTATAAAAGTGGTCGATATCACCCCTTGTTTTGTAAAAGTATGTATAAGTTGGGATAATTGGGAAGTTGACCATTATGGGAACGCCAACTTAGGTTGTCTTTGTCATTTCTATGATCGAGACATTTGTATATATTTCTGAGTCTTTATCATGGAACGATCGGGAAAGTTACTAACAATTATATACCTTATTTGTTCAGGCTTAATCTATTTGTTTTGTTAATTTTATTTACAACAATTTACTTACCTTTCCTAACAACTAACCCTAGGTTTTACTCGAACAAGGATGTGATCGAGTCATGCATGTCTATTCCGTCGTACGGCCATGTATGCTTGATTCAGCTGCCTTGTTGGTTTATTACTTTTTGTGAAAGTTAGAAGATCCACACCCTATATCATTCATCATCCTAACCCTTGGTTAAACTCGAATGAGGATGTGATTGAATTATACATGTCTATTCTGTCGTTACGGCCATGTATGTATGATTTAGCTGCCTTGTTGGTGTGGTACTTTTGGTGGAAGATTGTTAGAATGATCAACCCATCAAGCCTTTTCAACCCAATTTACCCTTTTGACTTGTTAATCCTTAGCTTTAGTGGTGGAGATGTGTATCCTCGCCAAGCATATGATAGAAAACTAATCACGACCAAGCAATTGAGCGTACCCATTAAATGTTACACCCTAAATTAGTTGAGTGATCTGAGTGTTTTCATTCCCATATTTTGTGAGGTGCTTGGTTTTGTACAAGTGATTTAAACAAAAGAATGCTTAAGGGAAAAATCCTTAACTCCGGTTAGGATACATTTTCAATAAATTTCTAGAGTCTACTTGAGGACAAGTAGGATTTGAGTGGGAGGATATTTGATGACATCAAATAACGTTACTTTTATAGCATCATTTATCCCAAGTAAATTACCCACTTTTATATAATTATTGCAAGAATTGTTACTTAATTGCTTAAAGTTGTTAATTGCAGTAATTATGGAGTACATTGTGAAGACAAGCTAAAAGGCGCACATTTTGCTTAAATGAAGATATTTAAAGATTACTTAATTCTAACTACATACGCTGTATCCAGCAATGAAGATACGGCGTATCAGCGCCTGGACTTCACATGAAAACGCGTGCGTTCAATACCCAATACGGGATATCCTGCTTAATACATATGCGGTATCTAGCTGGTTAAACAATCAAAGATCCTGAATTAAATTTGACTAAAGATAACTATTATTGATTGATTGTGAATGTAGCGCACACTCCAAGGAATACACCCCAATATGTCGTATTGACCTCACTTAATACGGTGTATCCACTTAATTTCAGAGACTATAAATAGAATACTCAAAAACGAGTTTTCAATGTGCTAAATCATATTCTCTATACCATAAACATAAAGTCGATTTTCCGAAGAAAAGAAGAGCAGCCAAAGTCAAGTATCGATACTAATTCCATAGAAGACACCATGTAATTCCTAAACTCTTGTAATCATTTAATTTTTGGTATCGTTCGTTAACTCGGTTAGTTTACCTTGGTTGTTTGATTAAACTTGTATTATTACAATGGTTATGGGCTAATACCCTCGGGTATTAGCCATCTTAATGAAGATTTAATGTTTGGTTTGTTTAATCTTGATTTCTTAATTTATCGTTAATTGTTTAATTATGTTTATCACCTTATACTTGTCTATGTGCTTGAATATGCGACCTATCATTCAACTGGGTCTAGTGAGAGTGACCAAGTAATCTATATACTAGGATAGCTCTCTATATCGTGTTTTATATATCTGGACCAATAGGATCACAAATAATGTTCTATCTCTGCCTTTAGATTAGTGAGCTTAGTTAGCCTGGCAGGTGACCCTTGGATCAACAAGTACGTTCTTAATCATTGGTAAAGACTTGAACAGTGAACTACCAGTATATAAAATATTGTCAAAGCAATAAGTGGGTAAAGTCCCGATGGGCTAGGGTTTAACAAGATCACCATTGCTTTAATCCTTAAGATAGATTATAATTAAACTAAAGGATGCTTTATGCGGATGCGTTAATTGTGAAAAGATTTAACATGTCTAGGTCTTAGGAAGAAGTCCCGCCTAAGTCTTAAGAATGATATGCCGCCTCGAGATAAGCACTCATTGCACTAAACAAACAAACTAGCGCTTAATCAGATTTAATATGGCTAATACAGTTTTCTATCATTTGGATTGACCGCTCTTTTATCTTTTGATTATCTTCTTACGTAATTATTATGTATTGAATTGATTTTAGTCGCCATAAACTTGTGCCAGCCTCTCAGGCTGAAACCCCCTATCAATAGAACTAGGTTTAGCATAGGTTTAACGTTAATTAGAATTAACTAGACTAAATAATTAGAATAAAATAATGATAGAATATAAGGTTAACTTTCTCGCTCTTAGTGTTCGACACCCTACTTACCACGAAACTTCATCTTGACTGGGTACACTGCCCCTTAAAGTGTTGTTTTAGGATAAGTCGGCTAAATATAAATTTAAAACTTGGTAATAAATAAATTCAACCAACACGACAGCACATCAAGATGCATAAATGATCTTCCTAGAACTACCCCTGGTTTGATATCGTCCTCTTCGGGATTGATTATGAAATTCACAAAATAAATCTCTCCTCTTAATGCAACGATCAACTCCTTTTTAACCACTTTGTTTCCACGTCTTACCTCATGATCTAGACATAATTTCACAGCAAATTCATTTGAGATCATATTTTCCTCCATTCCAAGGCCAATATCACCGTCATACGCTTTTAGTCCATTGACGAAACAAGCTGCCACATATCTATCGCTAATTTCCTTAGTATCCATTTTATGAAAGATTAGTGCCTTCATTTCCTTTGTACCTCTACTATTGGTTGTATCCTGATATTCGGGAGAATTCCAATCTCTATGACCTTCAGCTTTTCACTTGATATTTCAATGACATTTTCTCCTAGGCAAGTTTTTCCAACACTCGAATTAGGATACATAGCTTTTATAGAACAACCATTAGTAGGTTAGTTAAAACAAGTAATATCACCTTTTTACACTTACATAATATTACTAAGTTGATAGCCATTAATAAACAGAATAATTTGTCTACGAAAATTAAGATATAAGCATTTTTTGATTGTCCATGAAGCAAAGTGCATCGCACTTCAAGGTAAGTGCGGCGTACTTTCTAAATTTTTTCAAGATTTTTAAGTTATTTCAGGAAAACCGGCGTACTTTGAAATAAGTGCGCCGTACTTTTATAATTTTCAGTTTCAAAATTTTTAAAACATTTTATTTTTGTAACTTTATAATTAATCTTAATAAATAATTTAAAGACATCAGTTAACATTTCATTAAACACATATATAATCACATAGCAATGATTGAGGTCATAAATTTTTGTCTTAATTTCTATTAAATTTTCATTTTCATTTTTTTAAACAAGCAAACTCAGATAAGAAACATTTAGCAAATAAGAAAAATACATAAACACTCCTAGATTTAATAAAGCAAGACATAAAGCAATTTTTTTTTGATTTTTTAATTTTAGAACATAAGTTATGTGAATACAAGAATTCAACAAATAAGCACATAAGGAAAATGATCCACATGTTTTTAGTGTTGATTTTTACAGCTTTGAAAGTGGTTTTTGGTTTTTGGTTTGATTTTGTCTTCCTCTTTTGAAAATTGGTTCTGTTTTGTAAAAGTGCAGGAAGTGCGGCGTACTTGGTGTAAGTGCGTCGTACTTTCTAGAATTGCAGAAAAATCGTCGCACAAAATAATTGTGCGGCGCACTTTCTGAAGAAAAACAAATTTTGGGTCAGTTTGCCAAAAAACTGTACGACAATTTTAAATTTTGGTTTTGTAAAACAACAATTACTTAACTTAAGAATGATTTCAATCCCTGGAAATGGCACCAAAAACTTTTGATGCATTTCAAAAGCTTTAAATTTATAAGACTGAAAATACTGATTTATTAGACGGAAACACACGGGTAAAAGTATAACCCACGTATATAGTATAATCTTTTAGGTAAGACCAGGTCGTTCCATGGGATTGGTAATTCTAAGTGAAGTCGAGATGTTTTACAAAAAGTTATCTTATTGACTGTCACAATCTAAAGACAAGGGTGAATTTTAAGATATAAAAGCAATGTTTGTTTGGGAGACAAGAGTAAATAAGAACAAAATTGGGAGATAACGAGTTCATGAATTTTAGCATAATTGATTGAGGAAACGGGTAGTTTACTTAAAAGATTATCTATTTCTCTTAATGAAAATCCTTTCGGCCTTTACTTTTAATTATGAAAAATGCTTTAAGTTTGATTCACGTTTTGGAAATAATAAATATAAACTTGCTCAACCAAGTTCGTTAGACATGAGGTTGAGCATTAAACCTTTTTATTCTTGGGTTAATGATCATTTTAATAACCAATCCTCACAAGGCTAAGATTGAGTTGTTCATAGACAAACCACTAGAAATCAAGCACAAAGTCGAAGCCTTTGACCTATATCTGGACTACTAGTATTAAAGATCCAAGCATAAAAACATCAAGTTTATATTTGTTAATTCCAAAAATCATTAGTTTATCCAAGTTTGATCCATAATACCCTCATGATTCCTAAACAAACATGATAGACTACTCCATAATCATAGAAACAAAGCACATAACAAGCATGATAGATTCAAAAAACATTATATTCAAAAGGATAACATGTTTATACCGATTCCACAAGCAAATTATATGATTCTTACAAGAACTTTCTTCAAATGAAACAATAGTAACCCGTAATTTCAACTAATAACACTTCTTCCACAACCTCTTTTGAGATCAAATGTAACTTTCTTGAATGATTATACTCCTGGAAATGATGAAGATCCTAAGAACTCTTCAACAATTCCCCAAGAACTTCCTTCTAAAGAGAACTAGAAATGATAGAGGATATTGAGATGGAATGAATGATTTTGGGATGATTAGAACCTCCAATTCGTACTCCTTTTATAGTGGTGGTGAGGGTATCAGTTGCTGAAAATAGGGGAGTAAAAGGTTTCATAATCATTGCAATCATAATGATTTTTGAGTAACTGCAGGAGAAGTACGCCGCACAAAGAAATTTGTGCGCCGCACTTGGTCTTATCAGTAAATTGCATTAACCCGCTTTCAAGTATGCCGCACTTGGTGGAAGTGCGCCGCACTTTGACTCATTTCATTAACTCTTCACTTCTAGATCGTTCTATTGACGACCGTTAGTGTATTTAACGAAATATCTTTGCACTTTTAGTCTTTTTTGTCATTCTTGGTCCTAAAACAATTATTATACCAACAAACAACCAAACATGCAATACTTCATGCGTTAACATATATATTTCACACATTTTCGAGGGATATTTCATGTATATTTAGAGCGTTATCATAAAGCCTCTTGACCCGGGTCTAATATACCCTATTTTTTACAGCCCTTGGGTTAGTCCTGTTCAAGTTGTTCTAAAACAAGGAGGAACAAATGTGGTAAAAAATGAGAATAATGAGCTCATTCGTTAAAGGACTGTCATAGTGTGATGTGTTTGTATTGACTGCAGAAAACTTAATAATGCAACTCAAAAATATCATTTTCCTCTACCATTCATCGATCAGATGCTCAAAAGACTAACCAAACATGAATATTATTGTTTTCTGGATTGTTTCATAGGGAATTTCCAAATCCCTATTGCCCTAGAAGATCAAGAAAAAACTACATTCACTTGTTAGTATGGAACTTTCACCTACAAAAAGATGCCCTTCGAATTGTATAATGCTCCAGCCAAATTTCAACGCTGTATGATGGCTATCTTCCATGAATTAATCAAAGATAACATGGAAGTTTTCATAGACGACTTCTTCGTCTTCAGAGCACTTTTAATCATCGCCTTGCAAACCTGGAAAAGATGCTTAAACGATGCGAGGAAACCAACCTTGTATTAAATTAGGAGAAATGTCATTTCATGGTAAAAGAAGGGATAGTTCTTGGCCATAAGGTTTTTAGGTCGAGAATTAAAGTGGATAGGGAAAAAATCGAATCAATTTCTAAGTTACCCTACCCTACGAACATAAAAGCCATTCGTAGTTTCTTAGGACATGTCGGCTTCTACCGAAGATTCATAAAAGACTTCTTACAAATTGGATGTCAGATGAACCAGCTTCTCGTAAAGGATGCCTCCTTTAATTTATCTGAAGAATGTATCCAGACTTTTGACAAGCTAAAACAAGAATTGACACAAGCCCCATCATGATTAAACTAGACTAGTCGTTGTCGTTCGAAATCATGTGTGACGTCAGTAAAATGTTTAGTTTACCTTGGTTGTTTGATCACGCTTGTATAATTACAATGGTTATGGGTTAATACCCTCGGGTAGTAGCCATCCTAATGAAGATTTAATGTTTGGTTTGTTTTAATCTGAT
Organism: Tanacetum coccineum; assembly: GCA_026074375.1. Lineage (NCBI taxonomy): Eukaryota > Viridiplantae > Streptophyta > Magnoliopsida > Asterales > Asteraceae > Tanacetum > Tanacetum coccineum. The sequence goes on from BQNB010046403.1 coordinate 29,990, forward strand.
TACTTAATTTATCATTGATTGTTTAATTATGTTTATTACCTAATACTTGTTTACGTGTCTGAATATGCGACCTATCATTCAACTGGGTCTAGTGATACCGAACAAGTAATCTAGATAAAGGGATAGCTCTCCATATCATGTTTATATTATTCGACCAATAGGATCACGAATATTGTTCTATCTTTGGCTTTAAATTATGAGCTTAGTTGGACCGGCAGGTGACCCGTATGTTTCAACAAGTATGTTCTTAATTAATTGGTAAGGACTTGAACAGTGAACTACCAGTATATAAAATACCGTCAAACAGTAAGTGGGTAAAGTCCCGATTAGCTAGGATTTAACAAGATCACCATTGCTTTAATCCTTAGATAGATTATAATTAAACTAAAAGGATGCTTTATACGGATACATTAATTGTGACAGGATTCAACGTGTCTAGGTCTTAGGATGATGTCCCGCCTAAGTCTTAAGAATGATATGCCGCTTCAAGATAAGTAATCGTTGCACTAAACAAACAAACCAGCATTTAATCGAATTTAATATGGCTAATACAGCTTTCTATCATTTGGCTTGTACCGCTCTTTTATCTTTGATTATTTTTCTTGCATGTTTACTGTATTTTGAATTGATTATTGTTACCATAAAACCCGTGTCAGTCTCTTAGGTTGAAACCCCCCCTCATTATCATTAGAACTAGGTTTAGCATATGTTTAACAAGTAATTAGAATTAATTAATTAGATCAATTAAAATACTGATAGAATATAAGGTTAACGACCTCGCTCTTAGTGTTCGACACCCTACTTCACAAAACTCCACATCGTTCAGGTTAATGCCCGTTAAAGTGTTGTTTTAGGATAAGTCGGCTAAATATAAATTTAAAACTTTTTAATCAATAAATTAACCCTACACGATAGCACTTCAAGTTTTTGGCGCCGCTGCCTAGGAGTGAAAAAGTTTAACCTTTAATTTTATTAGTATTTCTAACCATTAGCTTAGAATAATTTGATTAGCATAATTTAATTCTGTTTGTATTTAATATAATTGTGTGATTAATTATGTGTTTAAATTCCAACATTATTTAATTATTTTCTAAGTATCATGTTCTGATAGATCAACTGATACGCCGTATCCACCAGTTGGATACGACGTATCAACCCTTCTACTCAGACAGCGTATTGATTCATACAGTCTAAACAACCTGTTTGTTCTTCCAAACAATACAATGTATTCTATAAAATCAATACGACGTATTGACCTTTAGCAGACCTATACGGTGTATTCAAATCAATTGAATACGACATATTGATCATCTGATACAGTAACACTAGTGAGTTTTCGTATTCGATTTCCTGGTTTATGCGTTCTCTCCTGTGAGGGCATATCCTACTGATCATTTTGTGCTATTTCTAGGAATGTTTGATGGAAGAAGGGAATCACGATGACAGAATCGAATGAATTATATTTCGTTACCCGCAAAAAAACTTCATCTCTAATGATAAACGGGGAAGAAATGATCAAGAATTTTTTGTCGAGATACAAGAAGAGTTTTTTGTAAAGATAGGTGATTAATATTTCAATGGCGATATTTATGAGAATCGCGTTTGAAGACCTTAATATTTCTCAAAGAGTTGGGCCACTCAAAATAATGGGCTATGTCAGGACACGATTTAGTCTTAGGTCTTCCCTATCTCCCTCGTAGTGCACAAGTGATTGGTTAAAATGGATTGTATTGGCTCAGTTACTTCTGGGGAAGTTTTGGTAGAAAAAGTTCGTTTAAAACAATTCTACCACTTTTGCATGAAAATGAAGAGATGAAACAGCTGAGAAAAGTGATGACCCCAAAGATATTGCTAAATCTTCAAGATCGAAGGGAATTTAGTTGACTACGAGACACCCTTGTATAAAGCATTCAACGACTTCAACTACCTCCTTAAAAATCGACCCTGATTTGTTTACTTTTGATATCCAAGGAATCAGGACTTACGAGGAGTATGAGTTGAATAAAATTATGACAAGGGATATTGAGGAACCATGGTTGGATAACGGGGTGTCATATTAACTATGTGATAATATATACAAACCATGTCATTTTAAGAATGGAATGACTAAATGTCACACATGTAGTTCATATATAGATGGGTTTTGTAACGGTGGAGAACTACCTAGGTTGGTTCGAGTCGGATGCATGACTTATTTCCAGGATCACAAGTGTGATGGGTGATTTGATGAATTGGCTGATTGGAAACTGAAAGAAGAAAACCTTATTGCAACAAGGTCTAAATGTTAAGAAAGCATGGGGAGATGCTAACTACTGGTGTTTTTTTGATGATTATGTGCTTGGTTGAAAAGTAGTTTTGAGAAGTTCCACGAACTAGATTATAATGTACTTGTAAAGCTGGAAGAATGTTGGTGGAAGGTAAATGCTTATGAAGTTGCCCCATTCACTCGTTAGGAAAATTACGGCTAGGGACCGTATGCAAACGCCAAAACTAAAAGAGCTTATTAACCATTATTTGATAGGTAATCGTATCTTTGGTAGTAACTTATGGAGCAGACAAGTCGGTTTTACTCAAGACAATCAAGACTAAGAAGGAACTTCCATGATCCATCCACCTGTCGTGTTAGAAGATTCGAGATGAAAAAAATACTCATTCGATGCTGATGATGAGTATGTTTCCATTAAAGAACACGAATGCTCCGAACATTCAGAAACTAACATTGATACATGTCAAGCTTATCAAGAACTTTTTCGCATTACGGATGAAGGATGGCTCGTGACAAAGGCATGCGATGAATTGAAGAGAAGGGAAAAATTCTAACTTAAAGACTGGCTGAAAGAAAAGTGCTTGTTGGGAGACAACCCGGTTGTTTTTAATTGTTTGAAAATTGTAATTTTAATTATTGAGTATGTCTTCCCAGACACTCAATACGGCGTATCGAACCTGTCTGGACATTATTAGTCTTTAATTTTTGCATTTAATTTTTTGCAAAACTTTAAAACATTTGTTTTTACAGGATGCAATACGGCGTATCCTTAGGTTTGGGATACGGTGTATTGACTACCTGTACAGTGTGTTTATTTGTTTTCATAAATTTTAACCATTGTATAACCGAGATAGGAATTGCACTTTTTCCCCCCCCCCCCCCCCCCCCCCCCCCATACCCCCCCCCCCCCCCCCCCCCCCCCCACCCCCCCCCCCCCCCCCCCCCCCCCCTTTTTTTTTTTTTTATCTTCTAAACTTTTATGCAGGACCATGCTGTAAAGAAATCAACGATATGGTATACTATGAAAAAACGTATGTTGAACTCGTAAGAGTATTTTGACGCCTTGTCAACACACTTTTTCTCAAGAACTCAAATTGGAGAATAGCTGAGCAAACATGTCAGGGAGTTCCCTCGTTGATAATGTTAATTTCCCATTTTATTTTAATTGTTTTATTCTATAACATCAAGGTCATTGTATAATTTAAGGGGGGATGGAGACTTAGATTGCCTACTTGTTCCTTTCTTTTACATATATTTTGCTATTTGCGTAATTTAAGCCAATTTTAAAAAATTGAAGCATAACGTTTGTAAAAATTATAGTTACATGACTCGCACTCTATAACCCTTATACCAAAATTGTAAGAATTAAGCCTACCTTTTCCAAACGTTTACTAAAAATTCCACAAAAATTAGGAGTATGTCGATGATGTAGTGGACTTTAGAACTTGGCTTGGTATATCACTCGAGACCACAACGATGGGTACGATGGACTTAGATGGAGTAACATGTTTAACTAGTAAATTTCTAGGAATACACCAAAAACCTAAATGTTGTAAAATTAACTAACTACAACTGCTAAGTTGAACCCCGTATAAACCCTTTGCTTCTATGGCTATAAAGTCAAGATCCCCTAAAAAACTTGTGAGCCATCCTGTCTTTTTTCACCAAATGTTTATTTTGTTTTACCTTTACACTTAGCACTGACCTGTAGATTATGTAACACCCCCAAATCGGGTCGCATCGGAATATAGATATCCAGGAGCGTTACTTCATAATAACTTTGCACAAGATATAAGAACGACCTCTAATTGTGTCGTTTGAAAATGATACATTGGATTTAATAAAATACATAATACAAAAGCACCATGCTTTAACTTGTTCATCCTTAAAAATGTGAAGATTTTACTTCATGAATAATATCCCCAAAATACAATGCACTTGAATCTTTATAGCCATGATTCCAAAAATATAGACCACCAATGTATCCTTGTACCTTGAAATCCTGAGAAAAACATGCTTAAAAACGGTCAACATAAAGTTGGTGAGTTCATAGGTTTTTGTAAATGTAAATATAATCCCAAAATGTTTCAAGTATATATTGTAATGAGCACAATATCCCAAAAAGTTTCAATTATATATTGTAATGAACACAATATCCCAAAATATTTCAAGTGTATATTGTAATGAGCACATATCCCAAATTATTTTATGTTGTGCATAAAACAATGATTCAGATTACTCTGAGTTTATGGAACTGCTACGTTAGACTCATATAAGTATGCCACTTTATTCCAAGCACTGTAAGGTTCAGTTCATAGGTATTGTATTTTACTTCCGACAATGTTTATAACGTTCGTTAGGTCGGATCTCGAATAGTGATAGCTAAATACCCGATCGGAGTAGTCAAACCCCCAATAGATCTATCTCATACACTCGCTCTTACCCTCTAGGTAATTAACAGTTAATCCACTTAAGCTAATCTATATCATTTCAAAAGCATAAGTTATGTATTTGTGACCAAAAATGAAGTCAAAGTAATGTATTTCCATAGCGAGCTATGTAAATGGATATGTAACCAATTTGTAATCAACCATGTAAATGTATTGCAAAAGCAGGTTCTCACCCAAAAATTATATGTAAAACAGTAAAACATGGGGCTATAACTTAATCACCTAGAGTGAGTTAAGCATTTAATATACTTCACAACTGAAAGCGTCTCTAAAACGCCGAATGCATCCTAAACAAATTATAGGTTCATATAAGTACTATGTACTCTTGATTAACTAATATCAGTATATGTGTCTTGTACTACATCACATCTATTTTGTAATTTAATGAATCGTTATTATGAGGTGAATAACGTGTTAATATTATCGTTTTTTTTTAGTAAAACTAGCATAACTTTCCCGTTTTAAACCCGTTTCTCGCGTTTCTTACGTCCACGTCTTCGTATTGAGATGATATATAAAATTATTACATTTTTATATTTTATAACCTTCTGATGAACAGCACTTTTACTGTTCATGACATTTTATAAATTTACTTTTATAAATTTAATTGTCGTAATACCCGTAAATGCAATACCTTATTCGTTTTAATCCCGATTTTAGCGATTCCTTCGACCACATCTTTGTTATCAAAATTATCATATTTTTATAAAGTGGGATCTGCTGATGAACAGTAATTTTTACTGTTCATAGTTTATAAAATTACTTTTATAAACTTTAATTATCGTAAACGTCGTATTTTATTCGTTTTAGCTTCGTTTTTAGTAATTCTTTCGAGCACGTTCTCGTAATTGAAAGTTCTATTTATTTTTGAAGTTTACAAATTTAATGTTTCTGTCAATGACAGTAACATTTTTATTAAAAATAGTTTTATAAGTTATTTTTATACATTTTAAAAGTTTAAACTTGCGTTATTTCATACTTCTTCGTTTAAATCGAATAATTACGTTTCTTATTGTTTTGGAATCCTAAAAATATGAATAATTGTTTAAAAATACCTAACTTTCTGTTGTGTATAATTTTATCAAATTTATTTTATAAAACCATGTTCTACTTAACGGTAATAACTCGTAATATAAAAAAAAACTAGCGTATCTTTTTCGTTATTAATCCGTTTTTCGAGTTTCTTACCTTTTTGGAATCGTCATGAGTCGTATTATTTTTCTAAAATGTCAAACCCACTGTTGGAAATTCGGATTCCAAACAGCCCCTTAAAAACCTTTGCATTTTGACCCATTTTGAAGTTTTTCTTGCAATCAAGCACCTTGATGACTATGCTACTTCATCCCTAAGCTGCTATATTATAAAAATAGGGGTGTTACAGTACCCATATGGAGCATTAGAAATCACCAATAAAAATGGGTTGAGCTTTAAGGTCAACGGGCAAAGGTTATAAAAATACTACGATAGGAGTTTCAATACGGGAGATAACGAGATCATTGAGCTCGATGAATGAAGAAGAAGGAAAAGGTCTAACTTAAAGAACGGCTGAAACAAAAGTTCTTCCCGGGAGACAACACATTCATTTTTAAATTGTTTGAATTGTTTTTAATTAATTGCACGAGTCTGTCTTCCCAGACACTCCATACGGCGTATTGAACCCCCTGGATACGGTGTATGGATATGTCTGGACGTTATCAGTCTGTAATTTAATTTCTAGTACTTTAAAAACTATTTATTTGTTTTCACAGGAACCATACGGCGTATCCTAGGGTTTGGGATACGGCGTATTGATCCCTGTATAGTTTTGTGTTTAATTGTTTTCCTGCATTATAACCATTGTATAACCGAGATAGGAATTGCACTTTTGTCTTCTAATCTTTTATGCAGGACCTTGCTATAAGGAAATCAACGATATGGTATACTCTAAAAAAGACACGTGTTGAACTCATACGAGCATTCTGAAGCCTTGTCAACACACTTTTGCTCAAGAACTCAAACTAGAGAATCATCCCGAGCAACATATCAGGGGAGTTCCTCGTTCTAATTCTATTTCTCATTTTCTTTAACTGTTTTATCTATACAACGAGAACGTTGTATAATCTAAGTGGGGGGATGCAGAATTAGAACGCCTACTTGTCTTTTCTTTTACAAATAATATTCTATCTGCTTAAATTATGCCAAATTAAAAAAAATTCTAGCATAACTTTTGTAAAAATTACTAGTTACATGACCTCGCGCACTATAACCCTTAATGCCAAATTGTGAGAATTAAGCCTATTCCGTTTCCAAACATTTACTAAAAATTCCACAAAAATTATGAGTGTGCTGATGATGTAGTGGACTTTAAAACTTGGCTTGGTATATCACTCGAGACCACAACGATGAGTACTATAGACTTAGATGGAGAAACATTTTTAACTAGTAAATTTCTAGGAATACTCCAAATAGCCTAAATGTTGTAAAATTAACTAACTACACTGGTTAGTTAAATCCCGTGTAACTCTTTGCTTACTCTCACTATAAGAGTAAGATCCCCTAGAAAAACTCGTTGAGCCATTCTTGTCTTTTTCACACCATATGTTTATTTCATTACACCATTACACATTAGCTTACCGTGTAGATTAAGCCTACTTAATCAAAGTTGCTAGTTGCTTTTGTGTAAACTTTTGAATTTCCTGTGTTAAAGTGAAATTTTCTATCTTTGTCATGGTTGGGAAATTGCACAATGCAATGGGAAAATATGTAGCTCGTGTATTTTGTTACTTTCGCGATTATGTATTATGTCCGAAGATGAACTGTTAAAGGAAAAATTATTCGGATGAATTATGATTGTGAAGACGATGAAATTGCACTGAGGTTTATGTTATTAAAAAAAGAAAAAATAGAAAATGCATCAAAAAAAGAGAAGGATGATTGATAGTCGGTTCGCTAAACTTAAACCGATGAAATACTTGGAAGGATCGATTATTCGTTGGTATATGGATAAAAATCAACGATGTATAGTTTTGTATAAAATGGCCGGTATCACCACTTTTGTAAAAGTATGTAAATTTGGGATGTTCGGGAAGTTGACCGTTATAGGAACGCCAACTTAGGTTGTCTTTGTCATTTCTATGATCGAGGCATTTGTATATATTTCAAGTCTTTATCATGGAACGGTCGAGAAAAGTTACTAGCAACTACCTTATTTATTCAAAGCTTAATCTATTTGTTTCGTGAATTTTATTTATCAACAATTTGCTTCCCATTCCTAGTAATTAACCTTAGGTTTTACACGAATGAGGATATGTACGAGCATG